>JAYJMJ010000166.1:171073-188221 GCA_036873875.1 Laminaria ephemera | reverse complement strand
TACTGTTTTATATCGGACACAAACAGGTTGGAATGGAACGAACGACCGCGAATGGCCTCGTTCCATTCCAACCGTTCTAACGAAGTCGAAACCAGTTAAGACACACCCTGACCACGGCTTGTCCAGAAGCTGGAAAGTAAAAAAGTGAGGAAAAAGAAAAAAAAAAAACGAGTACGTTCGTAGTATTCATACGTCGTACGAGTTTCGCTCGTTTTGCCAGATAGATGGAAAGACGACCGTTAGATTGTTACAGCATCCGCATTGCACCCTTTTGGGGGAATGTATCATCCGAGGATGATAGATGATCAGCTGTAGATGATAGATATCATGATGATCAGCTGTAGATGATAGATATCATGGAGGAGGGCGACTCCCCTCGTGGCCGAGGATGGTCATATCATATGGTAACCCGTCCTCGATCTCTGCCGTCGGACTGCGTGTATTTCGACTCGCATACAGACCCGATCTCAAACCGATCTCAAATACAGTACCGTGCTTGGTGTTCGTCGGTATACCTGTCTGTGTGCTGTACCTTTACAGACCAGATCCCGAGTTCGTGATGCGTGCTTGCGTTCGTTGAGTACGTAATGCGCGTTGACTACAGTATCGCTATGTATGTAGCTTCGGGGGGGGTTCTTGGGTGATTCCGGCCTGCGGAGTTTTCTTGTGCGGAGTCTGCTTGGGCGCGGTAGCAGTGCGGGCAAGGTGGTCGGCAGATCCGACAAAATATACTTGAGTGCAACAATGCCCACAAGAGTTGATTTACGCAGGATCTCGCAAGGGAGCGGGCAAAGAGAGCAAACAACGAAAAAGCATGTCAAATGGCTAGGGGTGGGCCCTGGTAGCTCCAGCCACAGTATAGCATATACTGGCTGCGTCGGCAGCCAGTAGACTGGACCCGACGACCAGTGCACTGGTTCGGCGGAGCCGAAACCGATCGCGGCGAAGCCGCGACCCCGGCCCCCCCCCCGGCTAGTGCGGGGACCTCGCCGGAGGCGCCCCCGGAGGGCCCCGCTGGAGGCTCCCTGCCGGAGGCACGTTTATACGCGATTTGGCATCACTTAAAGCTAAAAAATACGTTGATTTTGGGCCATGTTTCAAAGGCGATTAGGTGGTAGACTGACCAAGGAATTATAAGAAAAAGCGGACATGGTATATGGTGATACAGGAGTGCTCGGACTACCGCACACTGCAGCACGCAACCTAGATAATGGACTGTTGGAATGAGGATTTTCTACTCAAAAAAAATGTTTTGAAGTGCGCGATATCAAACCGCGGCTTCAGATGCGCATCCAAAAGGAGAAAGTGCCCGTGTTATCGAGTTAGTTGTGTTCGAGGTTTCTTGGGTTCTATAATACAATGGTACCTAGTACCACATTTGCCAGACAATAATTAGGGCATCCCCATTACTCAAATTCTTGATCACAGGGTAGGCTCCCACCAGCACTAGACACACCAGAAAACATACACAAAATAAATGAAAACACGAGACGCAACCGTAGTAAACGTTGAGTTACTGCTTTAAGTAAACTGCTATTACTACTGCAGAACAGTCCAGGGGCGCCATCAGAATCCACTGAGCCCAAGTCGTCAATAATTGAGGCGGCTTCGTCCATCGTGCTCACGGTCTCCCTTCCTCTAGACCCCTCTCCTCTCTTCTCCTTGTTCTGCGTGCCGTCTCTGCTCTTCGCCGTGCATTTTGATGGGTTTCCGCCATGTTATTAGTCGAACAACGTAAATAGTCAAAGTGCTGGCAACCCTGGCAGGTCCCTCAGCCAGTACGGTAATGCTGTCAGTACACAATATTGGCAGTACATACTAGACCAGGGCCCAGCCCTACAAATGGCGGAAAAGGCAACCCCTGAAACAGCTTGAGAAGCTGGAGGCTGGAGAGAAGGATGGAGGACGGACACGGACACGGACGCCGAAGAGAGCCTCCAAAGACCAACGGAACACTGGACGAGACCCCTCTGCCAGGTGGGGGAGTCGAACTGGTATAGTGTGTATTGGTCGCCTTGCCCCCCCCCCCTCCCCAAGCTCTATGGTCCTAAGGGCTACGGCCATGCATAATATGATTACACCCCCCCCCAAGACAAGTGGTTCTATAATACTGTAGGATGCAACTCACCCTTCGTGCGACTCGCCGAACACTTCACGGCGCTTCGCGCTTGATGCACGTGATGTCTGCCTGGTCGGCGAAAACCCGACGCGCTCCGTCCCGGCATTGTAGGGATGTGAGGGTCTATGGCCATACATCTACGGCCATGCATGAAATGAGTACACCCCCCCCCCCTCCAAGCTCGATCCCCCTGTGGGTAGATCTCAAGTCCGGGTGGTTTGACGACCCCGCGATCGGATGATGTTCTTAAGTGATGCATGTACTCGTATTTCATACCCTGATACCAGGTATGTATCTTTGTAATAAGACATAAACTGAGCGAGAGCAGGGGGGGAGGGCTTCGGTACCCCGCTCCTGCACTTGTTGTAATACTTATCCTTCGTATTTCCCGCGAAGGTGTGTGCAATCCTCTACAACTAGTATCGCTGCTGGTAGATCCAAACAAACACGCTTCCTGACTTTTCACAGCAGCGTCAGGGGCGGCGATATCCGAGCAAACCAAACCGTATACGTCATACCCTATTACGGAGGTACATAGTAATTAGGACCAAATATGATTAGTAAAAATAGGGCAATATATAGGTTGTGTGTATCGTAGGTCCTGATTACTATGGTCCCCCGTAATAGTACCCCATACATTATATACTAAAAGTAACAGCGATAAAAACAACAGCTGCATTCACATCATAGCAGCCAACAACGATGACCATGACCAGAAAATAAGATGCCAAGCGGTGCCCCCCTCACCCCATACCCCTCAAGGCAACGTGGGGTGGCGATCTGACAAATTATTCCTCGCTAGACTTAAACATGGCCCTTACGCGCCGTACACTCAAAAACCTTACCCCCCCTCCAAGGGCACATTCAGCCAGATCCCAAGGGGAAACAGCAACTACGCTTTTCGCCAAGATATCCGCGTATATGTTTTCCAATGGGTATTCGGTCAAAAGGAGGTGGGTATGTCCGCGCCTTTTTCACCCAAACGGGGGGGGTAGGGAAAACGGGCCCGCGGGAGGTGTCGGCGCGTTCCCCTACTTGCCTCAAATTCAATTGTGACGCGCTGGCAAGACACCCGTAGCCCATGCCGAGCACGCACACCTTTTCCTTTTTTCGGGCACGTTATTGGGCTGACGGCACCGTGGTGCAGGAGGGGGAAGAAGAATCCCCCCTTTTGAATACAGGTTGGGGAGGTATGCCGCCGTAATTCTACTACATCCATGCACTATCCCTTTGTGACCATCGTTTCCCCCCACTTGACCGAAAACTTACCCCCTTTTGACCACTTCGAATAGCCCACCGTTTGGCTGAAAACGCGGGAGTATACCCCCTTTTTGGCCATTACTCATCTAGCTCTACGTATTTTTCAGGCTCTCCGAAGTGGATAAAAAGGAGTACGTTTTCGATCAAGTGGGGGGAAATGATGGTCGCAAAGGGATAGTACATAAATATAGTACAATTGCGGGGGAATACCCCCCGAACTTACAGTCAGAAGGGGGGACCTTTCTGCCCCCTCCTGCGCCATGGTGCCGTCGGCCCCAGTATCGTGCCCGAAAAAAGAAAGAAGAGAAAGGTGTGCGTGCTCGGCGTTGGCTGCGGACGTCTTGCCAGCGCGTCATAATGGAATTTGAGTCAGGTCGGGGCAAGCGTGGGCATCTCCCGTGGTCTCGTTTTCCCTACCCCCCACTTTTGCTGAAAAATGCGGGGGGATACTCCGTTTTGACCATTTCTCTTTTCCAATTGAGCGAAATGGAAGCGCACGTTCATGTGCTTCTATTGAACAAGCTGCATATAGGTTTCTCAGCCAACGCTATGACTCCTTGGTTATCTCCGAAAACCGCATGATCCGCTCAGCTCTGGGTAAATAAAAGATAATAGTGTGCCCGTAAACACAACCTTCCTTCACCCCTTCGCCCGGGGCGACGTACTCTTCTTCTGTGTGGACAAACGTCATACACTTCTGGGTGCTATTTGCCCAACAGGCGGCCGCACCCCCCAAGGTTATTATCGTCCCAGATACCGAATGCCTGCCGTTGTTCTTGCCGATGTATCATTATATACAGCCAGTGCTAGTCCCGATCCCCGCACATACGTCAAGCCTTGCTTCTAGTCCCGTGACGGTATGCAAAAAACTTCAAAACTGTCTTCAGTGTCTCTCGGTGTGTTTGCGGGAGTGGCACGCCACAGCACGCACGGCGTTAGAGATGCCCGTCGTCGTCATAGTCAGAAGTCACATCTAGCTGCCCGTAACCTCCCTGTACGGCCAGCGTTCTCTAGGCTCGTCCTCCGTCCTTGGACCTAATTCCACACCGGGGGTCGCGGGGATGTCGTACGATGAGTGCACGCCAAAACGATTGAACATACTCTCTACAACTTGTCGTTTGTGTGAGTTCCAGTCTTCTTAATTCCTGCTTGTGTTTGATCGCGCATCCCGCGCACCAAGTCAATTCTCCGAGGTTTATCGTGAGGAATTTCTAGCAACTGCGGCGGGGATGTTTCTGCATGTCTCGTCCGCGCCTACGATAAATATTTAATTTACGTGAACGGCCCCTATAAGGTTTAAGTTGCCGTCCGAAATCATGAAAAAAACACACGGACACGTCCTACACTGCTCCATGCCGTATTCTACAAGTCATTTACCAGTAGTCCGGCCCACTGCCATCCGCTTTGCTGAAAACCATGAAGTAACCCATTGGGGCGAACGGTTCTACCTCGCATGCTACCGCAACCATATACCTCATGGTTGCGTTTCGGGCGAACAACAATTTGAACGACGTCGAAATGAAGTTTCCTTAATCCATGCTTATTCGCAACAGCCTCCCGGAGTAGCACTGACACTGACCAGGGGGTTGCAGAAAAAAGCTTGGAAGTAATCGACGTACTGCGCCTGACCAAATCCCTTAGCCATAAGTGTAGCCTTTGTCTTCACTATCAGACCATGCTTGTCGTTTTTGTAGGTGAACACGCACTTGGCGACAACAGGTTTCGGTACTTGCGGCGGTTTCCCGGCCTCGTAGGTGCCGACCGTTTTGCGACCGTGTGTTTCAACTTTCATGGCTTCGTGCCATGCCACGTTGCATTCCGATCGCTCTACACCCGCTGCAGACTGAGGGGGAAGTTCTACGTTTGCAGGGTTATGCATTACCTAGTACCTGTTTTTTTACCGACCGCTCCTCCAGCCACCATGACTGCTGAGCCTTCAACGGTTCGGCATGTGTGCGTTGAGTCATCGACTAGATACCGGCCATTCATAGGCTGAAGTGAGCAATGCCTCCGCGACCTAGTGGGTAAGCCTGAATAAGTGAGCTACCTGTTATACTCTGGCATTTTACCCCGGGTCCGTTATCGTATCGTCGCGGCGTACCGAGTGGTCGCTAAGCTCGTGCGCTACCCTACCGGACAGAACCGCGGGGGGATCAACACCGCTCCCTTGGCTGGCGCCAGGAGATGACGCTGCGCTTGGGTCGCTTTCGGCCCTCTCGGGTGAGGCCAAGCAGACGTTCATCGCGCCCCATTCCAACAAATCGACCGTTGCGGTTATTCCGTCGTCGGCATTGCCGGTGGCAGGTGCCTCCTGTGTACGCTCACGCAAGAACGCATCCAGATCGAACCCTCACGTCACGTCAGTTGAGGTCGTCTAGTTGGGGAAGATCGTCTTCCAACTATTTCCACCCCCCCGCCGACTTGATCTGACGTTATTTCGTCGTCTGAGACCAAAACCCACCTTTCCATGTGTGATGAGTTATGCCCGTGCAGAGTCTTGTGGGTAGTTAGGTGCACGGCCAAGGTAAAAACACTCCCGCACTTTCGCCTACGACTTATTTTCCCTCTTTTCCTTACAGTAGTCAGTCTTGAGGAAAGGGAGAAGTGCTACCGAAAAGGGGCTGCCATGCCACGTCTCATAAAGCGAACTGCTCTCAGGGCTGACCGGTGAGCACTCTTGCTGTTTTAATTTAATCATCAATTCATTTGCCAGCTCAACACGTAGGAGGCTTTCAAAGTTTTACCCGCAGCGACCTTCTCGACGAGCCGTGGTCACAGGTGTCATCCCTTCTCCCCCCGGTACGTGGCTTCATTTTCATCTTGCAGAGGGTTCAGCGTTCTCACTGCTCGTCGATTTGGATCTAATTTTGCCAACCCGCGCTCTTGCACTTTCGGCATGTCCATGTTTTAAGAAAATGTCACTTGCTCGACTCGAACTCACGAAATCTACCTGAGTAGTTACGCGGGTTACCACTAGACCACTAGATAGCAACAAGGATTTTTTTTTTCTTAAAAACTTCTCGCACAACAGTGTACAAATTTCGACGGCTACAATTTCGACGGCTACGCGTCGATCAACCCGCCCCCGTAATCGGTTCCCCATCTCGCGTGCCCTACTATTATTCCTTGCAGACGCTGCAGGAAGCGATCAGCATGTCGACATAATTGTCACCAAGCCACTCAGCGTTCCGTCAGTTCCTAGGATCTGCTATTATGGTGTTTTTCCTTTCCTTTCCTTACTGTCTTTTCTTTTCTTTGCTTTCTTTCTTTTTCGATTGCCTCGGGTCATTCGTACACATGCGTATTGATAGCGCCGGCTGGTCGGCTGGTTGATGTTTTTTGCCACACCCCCCTGCTGGCGAGCTCACGCATGTACTCACTTACTACGTGTAATACGTGGTTGCCCTTTGTTTTATTTGCTTATTTTTCGGACGCTTGATTTGTTCTTTCGTAGCGCTGTGTGATTTGCCTTTACCTTGCTACACCCCCCCCCTGCTGGCGAGTCCACGTAACTTCTTACGTACGTATTATCTTCCTGTTTCAGTTTCTTTTTCTCTCGTTTTTCTTTCTGTCTTCCTTGTTTTTTCTCCTCGGATTTGTACATTATTTGGTTTCCTTGGTGGCATGCGATGTAGTCGGTTTCAGTTGCCAGTCTTGAAACGTATGTACCGGTATGGGCCTGATACGTACGTACGCTGACTTCCGATTTCACTTTTTATGTATTTTTTGGCGGATGTACAACTTTCTTCAGCTATAATATATATGCGTACCACTTTTGGTTTGTTTTATTTTTTCCTGGGATATTCTTCCACTCCAGAGTGACTGGAGCCTGTCCTATGACCACGGACTTGATTATGAGAGTTAATGTGAGAACAACAGCAACAACTGGAGTGTTTCTCGCGCCCCAAAGACTGCCGCAACGAACAACAATAATCGCAAGACCGCCTTTGCGCAGAGGGACGCCCGGTCTGGTTCACGGATCGCCAAGGTCAGCATTGGTTGTTAGCTGATGTGCTGCTTGATCGGTACCAGGATGCCATTCGATTAGGCAGAGAGCCAATTCCTGGGATCAATTGAGCAGCACATCAGATGACAACCAATGCTGACCTGAGCAATCCGTGAGTCAGGCCAGGCGGCTCTTCGTGGAAAGGCGCTCTCGCGGTTGTGTTGCTCGTTTGGTTGTAATAATGTCGGCATCTTCGTCGCAGCAGTGTCTTAAAAGAAGAATAGTATTAATAGGGCACGCGAGAGACCGGGTACGGGTCGGGTTGGTGGAGGAGTAGCGGTCGAAAATTGTACACTGCTGTCGTGCGAGCAGTCCCCAAGAAACAAACAAGAGTTAAATATATATATGTAATATATACCTGGTATATACGTATACAAGTAATATAGTAAGCGTACTCACTGACCAACCCAGAAAGCAAGTCGCTATATAGGATGCGGCATGGCAGCTCCCTCCCGAAAGTACTGCTCCCTTTCCCCAAGCCTAGCTATTGTAAGGATACGAGGGAAAACAAGTCGCTGGTCTTGCAGGTCGCTCGACGGACCAACTTCCACCGAAACAATGTCTAGCGACGATGATGCCGACGTTCTTATCACACGTTTCTCCCGCCACGAAAACTGCCGCAACCAACATCCAAGGCGGTTAAGGCGCCTTGCGCGGAGGGGCACCTGGTCTGGTTCACGCGTCGCTCAGGTCAGCAGCGGTAGTAAACTGATACGAAGTATGCTGCTTAAGCGGTACTAGGAATCCGTGAACCAGGCGGGGCGCCCCTCCACGCAGAGGCGCTTTAGCAGCTTTGGAGGTGACTTGCGGCAGTCTTCGAGGCGGGAGAAACGCGCCTTCGTGTCAACGATGTCGGCATCCTCGTCGCCTTCTACAGCGTTTACAAAGACGAATAGTAGGGGACCGGGTACGGGGTCGGGTTGATCGACGTTCAGCCGTCGGAAGATATACCCTTTAGTGCGAGCAGTCCCCAAGAAGGAAACACTGAGATATTGTTTATACGAAGTATGTACATACAATCCAGAAAGCGTGCTCACTGGCCAACCTAGAGAGCAAGTCGCTATATGAGCTGTGGTATGGCAGCCCCCTCCCATAAGTACTGCTCCCTTTCCCCAAGCCTAGCTACTTTAAGGTGAAGAGGGAAAACAAGTCACCGGTCTTGCTGATCGCTTACCGAGCCAACGTCCACCGGAACAGCATCTCTCCGTCCAGTTATCCCATTTTTCGCGAGTCTCCCCCACACAAAATTGGCTACATTCCTTCAGCCTGTGCGGGTGTTGCCCCAGCGGAGCTTACCCCTCCAGCAGCGCTTCCCCCGGCACCAACGGGCTCCGATGGGCCATTATTCCTCGTGAATGCTCGGCTCATGTCCCTCGCGGTACCTATCATAGATCCCTGGTTATGCTGCATCGCTCATTGCATTTCCCGTCGCAACTCTGGTTTTTTTATGACGGGCCCGTCGTGAGCCGACCCTTACCCTTTGGAAAACTTTGGAAAACATCCTGGATGGTACCAGCATTCTGGATGGTACCAGATCTCTTTAGCCGATATAAAAAATACGTAACGAGTTCGCAAGTCTCAAGTCCGGATGGCCTGGCCACCCCGCGGTCGGGCGACGTGCTCTGTATATATGCCGTTGTACAGTATTATACAACATACTATGGTATTGAACAGGGAGAAAGGACCTCGGTAGCCTAATCACTGTAACCTGTGACTGTAAGCCTTCGTGTGACTGCGAAGGCATATGTATTCCTCCACAACTCGTAACCGGTAGACCCAAACGACCACCTTTCTGTCTGTCTTGTTAACTGTCCTGGATGGGAATCGCTGGCTTGGCTTTAATGTATTTATTTCTGTTTTTGTTGTACGTAAGGGCCATTCTTATCGATCAGATTTTCCCCTGATTTCCCTCTTTAAAAAAACAAAAATCAGACAAAACAGGAAAAAAATCCTAAATCAGGAATTTAACGGAGAAAAAAAACCCAGGAACGCTTTTCGTTCCTCTTCCAGGATTTTTTAGTAAAACATCATGGGGGAAAAGAAGGTAAAACAGAAACTGTAGGGCCAAAAATTAGTCGATAACAATGGCTTTAAAAGCAAGACAATCGATGCTAGAGTGCAGGGAATAGATGCGATTGCACGACGAGGATACCAGGCTTTATTGCCCTCTCTCCCCCCATCATTGTAGCGACTTTGTGGTCGTGGTTTGTGTATTTATTGTGAAAAGGGCGGACAATACAGATAAGGGTAAGGAGAGGGCGGGGGCGCGAGGCGAGAGTCCCCTACTATTTCATAACGTGGATGGTGAGTCACGTCTATCATTTCGTGCGAACTTGTTTTTGTAGGGGAAGATATTTGGTGGGGTGTAGCAGAGTGCCGGAAGTCGGTGAGTGGCTCAGACTAGGCCGTCGTACGCGACGAATCAATCGGCGATGGTGTTTTGTTCCTCTGTCACCTCGAGGAAATACCAGTGTGCCCCCCACCCTACTTTTGCTTGGCATATACTTTTATGGCGGGCAAGTGGCGGAAAATCTTCGAGTGAGTTGAGTTTACGCCGGCAGCTGATGTTATGATGTTTTGTGCAACAATACCAGCACCAATCACGAGGGCGATACAGGTGGGGGCAAACCCCTTGTATATTTTTTCTGTTCAGTCATGGGAATGCCATGTGCGTGCTCTCCCCTTAATTTTCCACCGCAAAACACATACTGGAATAACCCCAGCGACAGGGAACTTTTTTTTACGCGCGGGTAGAAAATGCACCGACACGATACCATACCTTACCTAGAATGACATCCCAATCAGTTTACAAGCCGCCGAGGTATCCTAAATATATGGCACACATGATTCACCATGTGCCGATACTCGAACGGCCGCCTCAAAATATACCCCTGAAAGGGCTCACCCTTGGATCGTTATCATCATCAAATAGGATATGGAGACAAGGGGACAAGACACTCCTGCACGTGCTGTACGTGGCCAAGCGCATACAGTATGCAACAGGGCCTTTCATGTGCGTCACAAGCTGAAACCCCCACGCTACACGAGACACGACTGACTGTAGTCTCAATTGCAATCAAAGAGGACACCTAAAGTCAACAATTACGGTGTCCAAAACTGCATCGCCTATCAGCACTGCCCCCCCCCTCCCCCTCCCAACCCCCGCTCAGACCACCCCGCCTTCAACCGTATTACCTAATCCATGCGGACAACATCCAGATACAAGTATAAAAGCAATGCAACCGGCACAGTCATTGCGAAGTGTGGCGCACCGCCTAAAGCGAATGTCAAAACAAGCCCGAGGTGTGCGAACGTCGACAACTACACAGCTTTCTTATACCAGAGGCCAACAACGAAAGTATGGCACTCGCGTCCCACCTCTCGGAATGGATTCTACCAAGTATAAATATAAAAGAAAAAAAAACGTGTATGCATCGCCACGCTATAGTACGTCCTCAGCTCCAAGCTCACTCCAACGCGAGCGTCCCGTCCATCTCCAGGAGCTGTTACCCCTCCCCTCCCCCCCCCTCCCCTCCATATCTCCCTCGCGCCCCACATCCGCCATCATTTGATGGCGCACAGACACCAACGCAGCCTTTGTCTTAGTCAATCCCGTCCCCACCTAGGCAATGCACTATTATATTGCATACCCGATAGGTTGAAATCTACCAGTCCTGGGTATGGTTGCATGCGGATACAGCTGCCTATTGTTGGGTGGCGCCAGCGTCAGAGCAGCTCGAACGAACAATGCGCCGCTGCTCGGGTGCAGTCGATGTCCGCGGAAGGCAAGCGGCAAAGCGTTGTCAGCTGTCAAACGGATGCGACCTTTTCCTGTCCCCTCGTCTTCTTCGACCAAATGGACTTCGGACATTTCGTCTCTGCAGAAGTTCTGAAGATGGACGGGGGCGGTGATGAGGTCAGTCCTTCTTGCGAACGCCACACGGAGGGGCCTCAACAAAATTCCCTACGTTGACACGAGCATTCCAAACGACCGGTGGGCCTGGAGTTGCACCTGGCTGAGGTGGAGGTTGAAGGAGACCTGCTCTTTGGACAGGCCTTTCCCAGGGTATGGCGCCTGCAGCTTGTCACCGTTGAGGTATGCGGCATCACCAACGACGTGGTATCCTTCCGGTAGGCGGCTAACAATCGTGCTCAGGCGAGATGGATTCCATTCCAACGAATCGTTTGCGGCCCCGGGACCGACGCACGCACGACACGTCGCAGAAGCGATAGTGGGCAGCGCAGGTCACTTTGATGTCCATGCTGTATCCCGTATTTTTTACGCCCAAGAAATACAAGCGTGCCGTGGAGATTTCCTTGGCAGACGGCGAGTTGGTCTTGACTAACAGACATCCTGCGGCGGCGATAACATGATCGAATGTGCCCTTGCTGCTTTCGGTCTTGCGCAGTGCCGAACGAATGCGAACGGTTTCGGGGTGCGGTGTTGTATATTTCAAACGAGCAATCTTCGCATGCCTGTTAACGCACTTGCGTTATTTCAATGTCATTATACGCTGTAAACGGCGGGGCAGCTATTTTCTGTATTGACAATCGTACGGTGCGGTGCGGCGCGATGTGGTGCGGGTTTTGGATTTTGGTGAAGACACGGTGCGGCGCGGTGTGGTATGGGTTTGTTTTCGAAAATCGTTCGGTTCGGTTCTGTGCGGTGCCGTGTTGTGCGGATTGTGGTGTTGAGAATCGGGCCTTTCGGTTTGGAGTTTGGTTACTGATAGTAGTACGGCGCGGTGTGGCTCCATCTGCTAAGCAATTGGTTCCTGCGGTTGACGGTACACCGTAACATAATCACGGTTTATGACGGTGTACCGTAGGCCGTAGGCATAAAGCGTGCCCAGGTCGTAAAAAACTCGTAATATACGGTTATGAACGCTTTCGCGTTCGCCATTGACGGGAATTCCTGTAAAGTATACGAAGTGTACCATGTGCTACGAAGTAACAACGTATACATGCCCGTGTGCCAGGATCGGCTCGTGTCCGCAGTTTTAATGTGTTGGAGCACCGCATAGGCACACTGAACGGTTCTAAATGTGTGGTTCTTGGTGCTGGGAGGGTTATAGCGTTTACCGGCTTCCGGCTGCAATCCATGAGGGCACCTGGAAACATGGTACATGTTGCACCACAGAGTTTGCCTTCTTTGAGGTACGCCTGTACTACTAAATAGCTTCCGTGTCAAGCGCACTCAATGCCCCAACAACGGTATTCTACCATAGAGATAGGTATCTATTCTCTATTCACGATCCCGCCGCATGACAGTGCGATGCGTGGCGATTCATTTTGATTCATGGTTGGTAGTTCAAAAACTTAGACCAGCGGCGTGGGGAGACATCACCATCCCCTGGCCTGGCACCGTCGGCTGTGGCAGCAACTGCCGTTGCCGCGGCCCCCTTGGATGCGGCCTATGCTTCTGCAGAGTCCCATCTCTGAGGGGGACTGGAACTGGCTCCCCTCAGACATGCAAATCCGGATGAGACACCCGGACAGCCTCCGGATGCACATGTCTGCCATCCAGGAGGCCCATTCCCGGGTCGTCATCCACCGGCGTGGCACGGAAGCGGCTGCGAGCGCCACCGCTGTCCAGGCCGCGGAAGCAGCCCTCCGTGAGGCGGAAACCTTGTGCTCCTCAGCCGCAGGGGACACGCGGCGCCACGTCTAGGATCGGAAGTACCCAAGACAAGGACGATGCGTTGCGCAAGCGACACCGGGGGGATGTCGCCCCCCAGGTCGTTCCGGTCGTTTCGGCTCCAGAGTCAGAAGCGTTCGTCCTGCCCGTGGTCACCCCTGCAACACATCAAACACCTCCTCACGCCCGCGCGTGTCGATCTTTCGTATATACCAGGTAGCACTTGATATATATATATATATATATATTCCTTCTTTTATTGGACGCTAATGCCATTCGTGTGCTGTTCCGATGTGCTTGTCATACTTGAGCGAAGTGAGACGACCAGTCAGTTGCACGAGGGGGGCGAGAGCCAAGAATCTCCCTCCATAATTACTACATGATGAGGCTTGTTTGTTTTATACCCTACTTTGCCGGTTTGACAAACGCAAGTGACTTTGCAAGCTCCTCCCGCTAAACCCCGTAATCTTGAAGAGAAGCCGCGAGACAGGCATCCGCTGGACGAGAGCCACAGTTGCAGTGAGCGAGAGTCGTGGCGGGCGTGAATCACGCGCACAGAGGCGTGGGGTGAAGCTCGAAGTCGAGTACCGGGCAGCTCGTTCGAAATCGGAAAAAAAATGCGAAAGTCACGCCTGGAAGAGATACTTGAAATGGGGTTGTCGTTTTTGTCGTGGTCAAATACCAGGTCAGGTTTGGTTCTCTAAAACCAAAAGACAATGTATTGTCCGTCTGCCTGATATTTCCGGTATTGCATTCCGGCTTTTTGTCCGATCTTGTTTTCTTGACTTGCTCTGTTGCAGCGCGGCAGCGCTAGGGAGGATAATACGCGTGCGTGGCGACTGTGCTGGTCAGTGTCGTGCGAAGGGTCTATATGTATGTGCAGCGGGAAAGCTTTTATAAGCTCCTTTGTCACATATTAGTGGGGCAGGAAGGAGCACACCCCCGGCGTGGGCATGCCTTCAGTTCCGCTTGGAAAACCAGTAACAAGGTATCGAGAACACCCGGAGCACCTAAAGAGAAATAAATAGTTAAACCCTTGTGATCTGTGATACCCTTCCCACCGGTCCCTCTCCCCTTGGGCACTACCGTGTCCGCCGTGCCCGTTATCGCATATGTGCTTCGTTGATAGTCCGTTTTGACTATTCTGTATTGGACTGCTACGGGACCACGAAATATGACTGCATTATAGCATTGCTCATTATGTCCTACATGACTGCAGCAGTGTCATGCACGACGTTCGGAGCGCGTAACAACAACCAGTCTGCTGTGCTACGGTGCTAGACCCAGGTTCCGCTGTGTTTGTGTCTTTTTTCTATATACAGGTCTCCGGTAGTTGTCTCTGCGCGCTAAAACGATTGGTGTCGACCATATCATCTGACTACAAGAAGTAAAAAAAACCCGCAAAAAACAAAAAACACAACGAGCGAGTCAGCACGTGTGTATGGGAAACATTAATCCGATAGATTGGCCCACCGATCGTTGACTGATCGCCACCGCTCTGTTATACTGGTCTACCATGCCACGGTAGAGGTGCACCATTTTTTCCTGAGGCTCCTCACTTGAGGAGCTCTAGGCCTCACCCAAAAATTATTGCGAGAAACAAAATATTCGCCCAACGCGATGAAGAACCCGATGTGCTACTTCGAAATAGGTATCTAACGGCTAATATTGTAAAACTCAACCGGCAATCCAAAAACATTTGGTATTTCTTCAATTGAGTAACCCTGTGAGTCGGAAATGTTTAAGCCCAAAAGTGCCCCCCCTGCCGTAGCAGGCTGTCGGAGCTACATAATCTAAACCACGAGAGGACCCAACACACAACAAGGGAAGCACGACGACAGCAGTACAACCCAAAATAAGTCTACAGGGGAACGACACAATCACACGCTACGAAAAATAATGAGGGGCGGTGCACGCGATACCGAATTCAGCAAGTAGTAGACCAGCACGTGCGGCTATACGCACAAGCACGCACGGGAGGAACAACCAGTGGAAGGCGAAGAAGTCGGCAACATATCGATGCCTATACTACTACGTGCACACAATCTACTATGCCGACTGCCGCTTGCTTAGACGATACTTTAGCGGCTAAATAATCCCACGCAGGCGACACAACAAAAACCGCCGCTAGAGCCGGCGGTCCACAACCCTCTCTGCCCCGACATTGTCGTCAAAACGGCCACGCCAACATGCTGGGTGCAAAGCATCAAAGCCAAGGGGGTTGCTAGTTTGCCTAGAGCCCGTTCGCAACTCTACAAAATCACACCGCCCACAGCCATGGCACAAGCAGCTATTCCGCTGCATGACCATCCCATGTTGGAATGATGGAACCATCACATGTTGAAGGCTGAGGATAGTCGGGCTTTGGGTGATACCTGGAGCTCAAAAACGCCAACACGAATACGGCCGAGGGACGCCAAAAGAAACGCGGACAAACGAGCGAAAGGCTGAGAATGAACAGGATGTGGAAACTTCTGCGAGCAGGTAAAACCCTTGCTGCAGGTCGGGGCGCCGTGACTGCCTCATGTCTCGGCAACCCGAACAAATGACAAATTTGGGGGCCGGGCGAGGGGGGAGCGCCTATTTGTAACTCAACGTCTTCGACGTTTTCAGTTTTACGACTTCTCCAAGTCCTCCAAGTTATCCCCGTTCTATTGTAGTTCGTGCGCATGCATAGCCAGGTGATTTGACCGCAGAGGTGCAGAATGGCCCTCCACAGCAGGGAGAAGCGAGGATAACCCAGGGCTTCGAGTGAAAGCAGGCACGTTCAGCGACGAGTGAAGCTAGACCATACTGCACGGCACTACCGACTGTGTGCACCATGTTGTTGTGCTTAAAAGTACTGAAGTGAAGCACTGTGCAATGGCCCTCATCGCCGTGACATGTTGTGCTCACTCTCTCCAATTTACTGTACGATAGTGGGTATGACGCCTAGAAAGGAAGGCATGCGATATCCTCCAGCATGTGTACACGCCAACCGCGTATCGGAGCTCACCGTTGGGTTGTCCCGCACACAACTATAAACATATGTATGCTATGTCTTGGCCCTTTTGCGCGCTCGTTCGTTGGATGGCTGTGCCATGGCCGAAGTTTGCAAAAGCACGGTGGCCTTCTTGAAAGAGCAGAGCACCGGATACATTTTTCTGAACGCATCCTCGAGTTGTTGGACGCTCTTGGCACCGGTCAGCACCACCTGTAGAACCGGAAAAAATGGAAAAAAAGAGAGGTGGGGCGAGGACCGGCCGGCGGTGTTTTTTACCATGATAGTTGTACGACCTCAACTCTAAGGGGAATGTTGCGATTTGTTGCCACGTGTTTCGCAGACCAACCATTTCCGCTCGAATCACTACGGTACTCTGCGGCCTGCAAGACGAAAGACAGCCCTCACGGGCTCCACAACTCGCCCACACAGGCTCCACAACTCACCTATCAAGGTCTGATCAAATGCCTCAACGCGTAAAAGTCGATCGACCCCGCCATGCTTTGCCACCCTCCAAATAACTTTCTATGCCCGTATCCCCTATTTACATGTTTACGCCTACCTTCCCCGATACGAAGACGAGGAAGCAGATCTTCGGTTCGGCCAGCCGGTAAATCAGTCCGGGAAACAGCTCCGGTTCGTAGTTGCAGAAGCAACCGTGTGCAGAGGCAACGAGACCTTCCAGGCGGATCGGAAAGCCTAGGTCCGTCGTGGCCACCATATTTTGGACTTTGCGATCTCTCTCGAGGCTTCATTCGTGGCGAACGCGGGTGGGGAGTAGGGAGGGGAAGAAAGGGGGAGAGCAACACTGTTTTCACTTTGCGAGGTTGAGAGTTGAAAGTCGTGTGCAGATACCAGTAATAGCAGTGAAAATCAATAGATGATCATCAAAACAATTTGGGCGACTCCAATACGAGATCCACCTTGGTGGGCACTGTTGCTGTACTCGTCGTACAAGCGCCTTGCATGCGATGTGCGCGACGCATATAAGATTTTCAACGAGGTTTTCTGCCAAAACACATTCGCACATGACAATTACATTTTTGTTGTTGGTGTATAGATACATATGGATTACAAAATGTGGGGTCGTTATCACTAGCCCGTACAAGACAGCTTTTCGTGATGAACAGCCCGCAAAGAGCACA
>JAYJMJ010000166.1:156131-169802 GCA_036873875.1 Laminaria ephemera | reverse complement strand
TCATACGAGTCGGACGACATCGACTGAAAATAAAACCTCTTTGATTGGGTCGACAACATGTGTCTCGCCATTTCTACGCGACAAACATGCGGATCATCCATCCATAAGATGACCTACCGACATGAGGTTCATCGACTGTCTGTCGCGCTGCTTCTATTCGCTGTTCGTGTGCGTCCAACTCAAAGTCTATCGCGCTGCTCCTGTTGTATCATGTGTTATCATACATGACCATAATACGATACTACCATTGTCAGGATTTCTTCCTGTTTTTGTTATTATTTGCTTCTATTTACAAACTTCTTGCTTCACCGTGGCGCTACCGCCGTGGGGGCGGGAGTGCCGCTTATTCCTTACCAGGTATTCCCTACCAGGTAGTTAATATTATACGTACGAAGTATTAATAGTATTAATAGAGGTATACAAGGGCAGCAGCGGTGCGACATCGATTGCAAACAACAAAATCGCTACGAAATGGCCACTCACACAGGCAGAGAATCGCTTCGGGTTGTACTCGGCGTTGCGTGCCCTCATGACCACCGTCTTCAAGTCAATCGGGCACCCCATATTGGCCGTAGCTGTTACGTTGACGAGACGCAGCTCGCATCCGCCATGATCAAGGAAAGGCCCGATGACTTGCGTATCCATCGCCTTTTGCGCTTCCGACCGATCTCGTCCAACGCCTCCCGACCCTGATGACCCCAACTCCGACTTCGACCCACCTGATGCGCCCATCGACGAGCCAGATCCAGCACCAGGGCTAGACCCAGAGTGAGAGCCAACACCAGAGGCAGAGGCAGTGTCAGGGCCAGAGCGAGAGCGAGAGCCACTAGCACCTCGCGCCATGTTGTGCGCCGATCCTTGAGGCATGCCTTTTGAAGATATTTGCAGCTGCTGTTTGTTGTACTTATTGTGCGAAGGCTGGGACAGCCACAGCTACGGGTGAACGCACGTACTTCTAGAGAGCGCTGACATAAAAAGGGCTCGGAGATGACAGGAGGGTGCGCCCTCTAAACAGCTCTGTTGCAGCAAGCCTGTGGACAGTTGAAGCCCGTGAAATGGACCTGCGTTACGTGAGAGCGGTTTTGCAATGGCGGTTTGCGGCGTTTTGTCACAGGGGCTGAGGGGAGGAGATGGCTAAACCTAAAACTAAAAAAAAATGCAGCAACAGCAAGAAAAATGATGGAATGCGTTTTCGCTTGTTGCGTGACATGTCTCCTGAGAAATGATTTTTGGCCTGGACCACAAACCACAAGATGAGTAAACCAAGCATTACTAGCTGTTGTTATGATGTGGGGTCGTCGTAGAGTGAATGGAATTCTGATTTTTATAGACGTGCAAATAAACTTGATAGCATGGGGATTATCAAAGAACTCCACGACGACAGAGCCCACCTATCTATGGGCCATGACAATATGGAAAAGGACTCTTCATGACAATATGGAAGAGTAAGAACTCCACGACGACAGAGCCCACCTATCTATGGGCCATGACAATATGGAAGAGGACTCTTCATAACAATATGGAAGAGGACTCTTCCATATTGTCATGGCCCATAGGAGCCCACCTATGGGCTATGACAATATGGAAGAGGGATCCCTCTTCCATATTGTCATATCCCTCTTCCATATTGTCATAGCCCATAGGAGCCCACTGACTTAAGTCACTGGGAACATCCCTCCAATTTTTACTGAAACCCAATCTCGTCAAAATCTAACTCGCTCACTCACTTCGCTCTGTGTCTACGGCGGACTTACTGCCACGGGTCTGTTGAGCTACAGCCATCTCAACTGCACCACATCTACGTCTTGAGTTGGGAGCACGCAAACGATTTCCAAATCGTCTCAAGTCGAGAGGGAAGGAGTTACTTGGGCGTCCTATTCGTTGTACTCTGTACAGCAGACAGACGTGATCGTAGTACAACAGCAGCAGCAGCAGCAGCGGCGGCAGTACACACACTGCCAGCAGTCACGGAGGCGCCGTGCGCTAGCATCAGCTAGGGATGGAGGGAGTGGGGACGCGTTTCGAGGTGGAGCTAGAGCTCATGAACTGCCTCGCCAGTCCGGAATACCTTCATTGTGAGTTTGAGTACCCGTGCCAGTCTCGTCTCTTACGGTCATCCCCCACTTCCCCACGATGTAGGTACTATTGTTGGGGGTGTCGATCATGATATACATACGAAGAGGTAACACTACACTACTACCGAGGTAGCTGTTGCTCGTATCATATATACCAGGTACCGCGTTTCTGATGCCCTACGTATACAGGTAGTGCAGCAGTGCCTTTGGCCACTCGCATCGTTTTGTTTGGGCGACATTGGGGTTCGATCTTGACCTGCAGTGATGTCGGCACGACACCAGATATACACATAATCGATAGCTCCCTACACCTTACTTTACGCCGACAAGTAAGTGGGTCGTACCTGGTAGTTTGTTTTTTTTTTAATATCCGTCTGTTGTAAGAAGTGGACTCGGCTCACTCGGTCTGGTGAATCTCACTGCTAGCGAGGCACTGCTGTGTGCTCGCTAGCTGTCCAAACTCGTATCACAAAATATGTGGAGGTTCTCTTGTGTGACGAACTAATGCTTGTTCTTGCGTCGACAACTGGTCAAGAAATAGATTGATGGGTCCTGTGTAATTGAGCTTTCTTTATCCCTCTCTTTCACTGTCCGCCTCGTACCCATCCTTCACATACTGCCTGCACTCGCCTTATACGACCGGTATTCGCTTACATCAGTCTCACTCGACCACGGTGGCTTGCCATCTCGTGCTTCGATTCGAGACGGCTCCAAGCGACACCCAGAAAGCTTCTGACATGCATGGGCAACAAAAACACCTCCCAGGACATCTGCTCTTTAAACGACCTTTCCGATTCTACAACTACTTGCTGGCAATCAGTTCTACGTAGTATCCAATGACGACCTTTCCACGCCCTTCAACAACCTCCTGTGTATCTTTCAGCAACCCATATAGATCCACATCCTTCAAATCCACGATCTACTGACGACGAGCGAAGATCAAATCCAAAACTCTTATGTACGTGTCTTAACCTCCTTCTTGGATGTAATCCACCCTGAATTCTCAACTTACGTTGTGACCTTTTTGCTCGTTTTTCTCAATCCATCAAACTTGCGACTTCTTGTCACACGGCGGATGGGGAAAAATAAAGCTTAAAGCTCACCACACTTCCACGTATTTCCACACGTGTCGTTTGTCGTTTTAACTCAAATGCATTCGCAATCCAGCGTTGGCTCGCGTATCCTTCAGTTCCCGTGGCAACGGCAGCGCGAGCTGCCCCAACCGACGGTCACCGTTACTACTACCGCAGCGCAAGCAAGTCGGTAGTTTACTACGTGGGGAGCCCACCGCGTTGCCTGAAAATATTGAAGCGATACGAGGTAGAAGTAGGTATTTCGATATTGCTGTACCTGGTAGATTGTAGACTGCGTACGAAGACAACAGCAGAATGTCGATATTTCTGGCGGTTATCCATGGCGCCAACGTGCCAAGATATCTATAATATCAATAAACGTCAAGTCTAGACGTTGAGACATCGCATGAGATACACAGCTTTTAACATACTATGCTGTATACCAGGTACCGTTTATGATATACCAGGTATCTGGTAATAGGTACTCCTTGTTTTCTGCTCTACAATACGAGTACATAGCAGCATGTCGTTAAGTGATGACATTGTCGTACTCCCTCGGACATTTGACCTAGTTATCAAGTTTCGGCATCGGCTACTATCGACCTAAAGAGCAAACACGGCGACGAACAGCAGTGCCATACCTCGTATTATACTAGGTCTGTAAATGGGTATCGTAGCTGGTGTTCTGTCCCTGCACCATGTCTCCAGAGCTTCGTTAGTGTTCAATGCGATGATTCTCGTACTCCCGTTGTCTATTGCATTTTTCCTCGGCACGCAGATTTAGCGCAGAGTGGATACTTGGACGACTCCGCGTTTCTTCGTTTTTTGGAGTATTTGCAGTACTTCAAGCGGCCGGAGTACGCCAGGTTCATCACGTGAGATTGCAGAACAATCACAGGGGTTGCCGTGCTTGCCGTGTTCTCTTCATGATCCCAAGCGTCGCCTTATCGCCTCGTTTTGTGTGCAGATATTCTCGACCAATACTGCGTGCGATTAATGCTACTGTAGAACCATCCAACGAGCTGTTGGCATTGAGAAAAGTGGCTTGTCGTCGCGTTCAACGACGTGACCACGCGTGGCAGAGACGCGGCCTATTAATCGGTAAAACAGCACGGAAGTTACTCTAAAGCTCCCTTGGTAGATGTCTGTGTTGGCTTCGAGGTCGACTGGCGCCCGGAAGGGCTAGATATATGTTGATAGAGCACTAGCCTGCCGATGCACAACCGAAACGATGCACCTTTAATTTTTGTAGGGCAGAGGTCGCGTTGAGTTACTCGTGACGGCAGGGACTACATGCGCCCCCTATTCGTGACGTGACATGTGCCAAAGCCTAGACCCAGCCACGGTGGTTGGTTGGTTGGTTGGCACTACGAGTACTCCGTCGGGGTTGCCAATAACCAGTACAGGCTCTGGGTACTGCTGCCGTGGTATGTGAATGCTGGCAACAAAGCACGAGAACGCGAATCTCTTGAAGCCACATCGGTTCGGAGGTGCATGCACGGTATTATTGTCAAAAGTGTAGAGCTACATTGTCACGCAAGGACTCTATTTCGGTTTATTTTCGTCAATTCATTGGTAAATAGTACATGTTGACCTACCTACAACACGATGTGACGCAAAAAGCGTACTTAGGCGTCTATCGGGACATTGCAACCAGAAGGTAATTTGTTATATGTACCTGGTACCTTAGGTGTGTGTTAGAACGTAGCGCGTTCCTCACGATGAGGCAAGGGCACATTTGGCAACCGTGCCAATCACAGTCGAACCCCTTTGTTTGGGTAATGGGATCCTGCTGTGGCAAAATCAAGGTCGGAGCGTGTACCTGATCGACTTACCCGCGATTATGATGTTGACTGTTGCCGTCTCTCAGGTACCCCCACTCTTTGGCTATGCTGGACCTGTTGGTCAACAACCCACCTTTCCGAAAAGTGAGTGGGGTCTTGTCACCGAATGCATGCGCGGACTCAGTGCACGCCCTTGAGCTTTCGACCCCTCAGGATTTGCTCATTTTTGCCGTGTAATTTGTACAGTATTCTTCCTGTGCGTATTTCTGCCAGGTCTGTACAGACGATGTTAATATGCCATGGCCTTCAACGACGGCGTCCAACGCTACCACATGAGCGCCGTCGATTGTACCTCTTACTAAGGTTTGTATCCTGTTTCCATGGCCCATTAGCCCCACCCTTGAACATATATTGTATCACGCACGTTTTGCCCCCCTGCTTTTGATGTTTGCGCAGGAGATTGCCCACGTCAGCTTTCGAGATTTCGTACACCAGCAGCAGTTCTTGCATTGGCAGTTCGGCAAAAGGCCCCCCCAGGCGAGTTCACCTCAAGAGCAGCAGCAGCAACAACAAGAGCAGCAGCAGCAGGCATAACGGTGGCGACGTAATTTGAGCTCCGCAGTTTGCTTGAAAGAGCGGACACAAGCTCGACAGCTGGAAGGATATCATTGCGCAAGCAGCGTGCCGCATTTTTTATCTCGAGTTGCCCCGTGCGGTACTACTGTATATAGCTGTACTCGTACTACTCAAATTTTGTTTGGTGATAAGCGCTGTCCGCGACGTTTGCTTACGAACTTGAGGACTAGTGATGAATGAATGTTGGTGTTTGCATGCTTGACTATAGGTTGGCGGTAGATTGTCATCCTTGCTGGCGGTTGTGCTGGGGTTTGAACCCCGGCTGGTGCATACGTATTTATGCATGGACTTTTTTCACAGTTTTCGTCCTTCGCTGAAAGTTCGAGAGCGCGAGTTGGAAAAAATCGATTTAAATCGACAGGCAGCGGGAATGCTGAACCCTATGCGCGATAGAAACGAAGGCACGTACCAGGGGGGGGATGGGAAAGCATCTGTGATCACGGCTTGTCCAAAAGGTCGCCGAGGGTAAAATCTCCTACGAGTCGAGCTGGAAGGTAAACGTGATGATAAAAACTGAAGCATAATGCCAGCAGCAACAACAGCTAGTGTCTCGTTTAGTTGGCGATTCCGCTTGGGATAGCCTTGTTTGGCGTCGGCCCCCATCTGCATTTGTTATACCGCTATGCTCCGGCACCGTTTGGTGCTGGGTTCCAGGTTGAACGTACTGCTTAAAGTACTCGTAGGCCACTTGGCATGCAGCGTGTCTCGAGTGTTGAAAATAATAAGGAGTCGTCTTGTTTTCCAGCGAAGGACTGTTGTACGAAAAAGAGCTGCTGCCGGCTCTTCGAAATGTATATCTGCACCGCTCAGTGAAGTTTATCTCCAAACGCACCAATCCAACTCATTGGATGCGTCATGACGTGGATGCCCTGCTGGAAGCTTTTTCCGCTGCAACAGCAGTGAGACGCAGAGCGAAGTCCACAAGAAAGATGCTCATAAGTTGACGTGTTTTCAACCAGAGTCGAACGTTGGGGGTATGCAGCTATGCTAGCTTTAGTATTCTGCCGGTACTTGAGTATTGCGTACAAGTCCAAACACAACGGAAAGTAGCAAAGAACAGCAAGCAATGCTACGCTGCTTATGCCACGAGTGAGTATACTTAAATGCTGCAATACCTTTCGCGTGTTCTGGATTCTCGTACAAGCAAACCCCCCAAAAAGTATAAAAAAGACAAAAACAACAAAACAGACGGCTTGCGCGAGTGTCGAACAGGCTTGCGCTTGTCCGGGTGTGCAATGTCAGATACACGGCGGCAAAAATGACCCCTAGGCCAGTTTCACCAGCCGTGGCACACAATACATGCCAGAAGCTGGAAGTCCACGTTGAAGCATGCCTGGAAGTTCCTTTAAAGAGTACATCGGTCATCGGCCCGAGATAGCCGCTGGAAAAGTTGGAGCTGGCAAGGCAATTCCTTTAGAGACCTTAAGCAAGGGCTCTCCGGAGCAATAGTCGTAAAACGTGGCCGTTTGTTTGTGTCCGCTTCGCCCACTAGAGGGTCACCGCTTGAGTTTTCTATTTTCGGTATTCCTTGTCCTGGCACACCCCTAGACGTAGACCTCCTCTTGAACGACCATCGTTCATCACCCTACCGACGCCCATGAAGTTCCAGCTCGTTAGGCGCCGCCTATGTCTAGTTATGTTGAGTCGGTAGCGCGTGAGTTTTCATATTACGTGAGGTTTGCCGAATCTCCTTTCGTACTGTATTTGAGTTTCACCAGGGACGATGGGACACTCTACGGTTCCCAGAATTACAGATGACCGATCGACGGATTCCTAAAAAGAACAAACCAAGGAGTGGGCGGCGTTCGGGAACGAGCCCGTGATTATATTAATTTAGAATCGATCGGACACCGAGGAAGAAATGAAGTATGGGATAGGCTGCCCTTCTCAGTACAAATATTGGCAAGCATTAGTACTGTAGCCAACCTGTGGAAAGACAACGACTGTAAAGTAAGGGAGGGGTGGTAACACCGACAGCGGGAGGTGTTTCCACTCTTTCATCCCATACTATCTGAAAATAACTGTCGACAAGATACAAACGGATCCTCGAAAACGGAGATTGAGAAACGTTGAAAACAATCCCCTATCCCCGACTCGCCTCATCGAGACGAGTCTGATGGTTCAGAAAGATCACTCAGCAAGCCTTGGCTTCTTCGAACGAAGAAACAAGAGGATGAGTTGAGAAGCCACCAACAAGCAACGTGTTCGCAACGTCGCGGTAGGTTACAGTTCCACTCACTATTCGGCCTGGTGTCCTGGCACATCCCAGACGCAAACATATTCTCGGCTGACCATGGTTCATCATTTTACCGGAGCTCACAAAGTTTCAGCTCGTTTGGCACCGCCTGTATCTAGTTGTGTTTCTGGGGTTAATACGCGTGACGGTTGTCTTTTTTCTTTTTTTCTTTTCTCGTTCAAGTTGTCTAGTTAGCTGCCTGATGTCCTGCTTATGGTATCCTGTACGTTGGGCATTTTTCTGTTTTCCTTCTTTCCTAATCTTTCTCTGCCGCAATGCAATGCGAAGTATATCACCTTGTTCGTGACACTTGTTTGGTTGCATTCGTCTCTCTCAGAGGTGGAAATAGACAACCATCGGTTTCATTTCCCTTGATTGTCCTGCTTCTTTCAAAATATCACGTCAATCCACTGTTTCCGTCCACCGCAACAAAAATATTAACTTTGTAAAGGACAAGCATGGTGACTAAACTAGTCTGCGTGCAACTCTGGCAATGTACGTAGGATACCGTACTGCATTTAGATTGAGAGTAAGGTTCAGCACTGACCAAGCACGTTGGTCTTTCGTGGTGCTCACGTAATCTACAAATGTCATACAATAACAGCAGTGAGTGCAGTGTTCATTTACACACGTTGTCAGTTCGCGTTTCTGGTGTTTGAATCGCCTGGAGCACGACGATAGTTTAATAACAAGTCCTTGAAGAAAGCTACTGCGCCATCACACACGACTCCATTACACAATCTATCCAATATCGGGGGGGACAACCGGCCTTTCCCTGCTGGCACGATGAACAGGGGTTTCGAAAACGTTCGAAGCCACGCATGAAAGGGGACATTTTGGATATTTTGAAATAAAAAAAAACATTTTCATCCGTATTTTCTGTCTCCATCGCTTTGCCTTTGTTTCCCTCGTAACTCAGACCCGGGGTCTCATAGCAGTGCCGTCTCCCCGCTAATTTTCTCGCCTTGGCTTTGGGAGTTGGGAGTAGTACTTCCATTCGTTCGTCGATTCACGTAAAATAATGTCTCACTTCATTAACAAACATCAGCTTGAAAACAGTTTCAGAATTTCCATCCGTTCATATTTTGCAAACCATATGCCTGCCATGTGTAGCCCGTACGTAGTGTTGTTTAAATAATGTTGGAACATTAGAACCAATTCTATGTCCCGGAACGCAGCTGCATATAACAAAACTTGCGACAGGACACACGAACAAGGAAGGCTGCTCTAAAATATATCCCGGAATCATGCGCGGCATTCTCTCGTGGCTGGCGATAGCTACACGTGACAATCCTGAGGGTTAGTGTCTATAAAAACAAATGCTGGCATGACACCACGGGTTGCAACTACCTCGCAGCTACCTGGTACACAAATACCTGGTATATATAAAACCACCACACAGCAGTATCAATACAGTATCCCTCTATCTAATTAAGAAATAAAACGACTGCTGTTGACGCGTGGTCAACTCACTGATGTACCGACAATCCTCTAATCGCCAACCGCCATCTGCCGTCCATACAACACGAAAAAAATAGCGAGAAACTCCCTGCTGCACTCGACGTTCCATTGAGCCTCGAAGATAGGCGCTTCCACCAGGTAAGCAAGAAGGAAGACTTCGGGTTCCCAGGATGCCTTTCGAACGTTAACCTTCACACTAATATAAGCAAACAATACCGTTAGGACAGGCGCTGTCAAACGATCCACAACGCCCTGGGCTCCTTTGCGTTATCTAGAAAACTAGACAAATTACAAACACCAACGCTGCGCAACCTGCATCTATCTCCCACTACTCACGAGTGAGACTCTGCTTCGCTGCGCACGTCCCCCCTATCTCTAAATAAATGGGGGAGTAGAGCAGCAGTCTAGAGGCTGAGGTAGGAGGTCCATAACATTTTGCTGCTACCGACGAGGCAAGAGGAAATGGTAGGAACGCTGCATTCGCTGCGCAATGGCAAGCTGCTGCCCTACGGACACTAACCCTCTCTCGCCAACCAACTCGGCCAAGTCCTCCTGGCAGTCAGTGAGATCCCTACGTTTGAATCGTCGAGGTCCCGATCGGATAAGTCTTCGGAGCTGAAAAGAAGGATGCGGTCGGCGAACAAACAGCAACGGGAGGGGACGGAAGGACACTATTTATGGAAGCAGGATACGAGAGGGCGCTCTCCTTAGATAACGGCTGGTGCCTGGTAGTCTGACAATACAGCAGTGCGGTTGGACGAGCAAAACGGCCTCGAAAAGGGTGCATTCGGTTGTTTATCTAGTATCCTGAGCCGCCCGTAGAAAGCCACTAGCAGCGACTCACGAAATAGTGCAGCAGCTCATCAAGGCGAGGGATGCTTCCTTGACAAATCTTCACCAATAACGTTGAGCGTTTATCCCCTCAAAAACTGGACCCACGTGTTTGGGGACAAAGTACTTGGAATTAGTGTACGAGCAAATTAAATTGGTTATCTTTCGAAGTAAGAAGCCTCGTTTGTTGGTGATAGGCGTCGCTGGCCCAGGACACCACCGCAGAACGACCATTGTAGCTTGTCTCGCCAACGTATCAACCTCGTGCATTATCTACCCAGCCGAATGCATTCTCGGAGCCTACCTGGTGTATGAGCATCATCAGCTTCCCGAGATCGAGGTCGTCCAGCACCCTGACGGCCATACGACCTTGCCCTTTCCCCGCAGATACGACGACCTGACTTGTGCAGTTGTCGGCATGCCCGGAAGGTCTAAAGAGGCTGCCTCGTCTTCTTGCCGTTCTGCCCTCGTCTTCTGCTCCGATTCCCTCTCCGGTCGGCAAGTCTTCGGTTAGTTGCAACCTTTGAAATTAAACGTCGGTGGCACAAGGTTCACTGGAATGCAATTGAGTAAGAACGCCATATTTCGCCAGGAACTATGTCCTCAGTGAGACATGCGGGCGTGAATCTTATTAGATTACAATCCGCTCTAGCAATATGCTGTATATCAACAGTTGCTTGTCTCCCCCTGCGAAAAACCAGTCACAATCACCATGCGCAGCAGTATCACTTCGTCGCGAAGGTGCAGGTTTAGTCTACTATCACGACGACCTTAGACTAAGCATCCACGTACACGCCAATCCTTCAATTCTGTGAATGGAACAACCATTTCAATCAACTTTGGCGCGAGTATGATATCATACCTTCCGCATGAGCTTATCGTGCCGACTGGCTTTTTCTTATGGAGTAATGAGCAAGGTCTAAAACCACATAGCGGACATGTTACGCGCAGTGCGATCACGATACTATATGAATGACGCTCTCGACTAGCTCACCAGGTTCCCTCCCTGTGTCGGAGGTTGAGCAGCCTCTCCATGGCCAGAACGATGGTGCGCATGGCTGTAAACGTAGACTCCCGCGATTTTTCTGCCTTGAGCAGGTAGTACACCGGCCTCACTGGTTTACCGCGCAGGGCACGTTAAGGAGGCGGTCAGAACGCAATAAATACACGTTGTGGTTATTGCTATTAATAACACGCCCCGCGGACAAGACGGATGGAGGGCACATCGCAATCCCTCTGACCTGCTGCATGTCCGCCGCATACATGATAACGTAAGATAAACGCGAGGCCTGACCGCAGTGAGAACGAGGGCGCCGGTCAGAGCTTGGAGATGAGGGAGGTAGGAATGCTCCGATTGCGGCAGCCGGTGCTCCTCGTTCTGCTGGTTGGAGCTTTGGGAAATCAGTGATACAGTTGGCCCTTCGCGAGAAGACCTGCCACCCTTCGGCATCAACGATCAACGATGTCAACACCCAACTACCTCGACGTTGAAAACAGAAAACAGCCGTTGGTGGAAGAAAAGTCGAGTGTGGATCTTCAACATATCGAAAAGGGAGAGATTCATCAGAGATAGCACCTCCACCGTAGCATATAATGATGAAACTTTAAAGGCCCATTCCAACGTCGGAGATTGCATGTCAGAAAGAAGAAACGGATGCCTAACATAGCGTAGGCGGTGCCTCGCCAACAGGTTTGCCTTCAACTGCGTATAATACGACTCCTACAAGGAAGCAACAGGAAGGCAAAGGAAAACTACTGACAACAAGGGATACAAAGAGCAACCATAATTAGAGTGGGGGCACCACCTGCTCTGAAGGACCCCCAGGCCAAGAGGAAGGCAGGCACAGTAGCCATCATTCTCAGGTTGAGCTCGTTCTCCCTTGCCAGCTGCCCGATGGCAGTAGTGGCGATCAGGAGTTCGCGCTTGATGAACTGCACCTGGATCAGCATCTGGAATGAAAAAATAAAGCAAACACAGTAACCAGTTGAGCACGAAAGCGAACACAGTAATCTGTTGTGGAGATATCGCACCGCACCGCATGCTTTTGGGGTGAACGCTGAGCTCCGTATGTTGCTAGGTCGCGCTTGGCGCCCTGAAAGTTGAGCGGGGTCACTGGTATTCCAACGGGTCAAGGATATCGACCATACACCGTGCACGCGAATGAAGCCCCGCGGAAAGGTTAGTACTTCCATGCGGCTTTGCCAAGCTCCACACTGAGAAGGTGCCGATATCCGAGTGCTACACAACAAGTGCATACGCATGGACCCCGACGCAATCCGAAGCACTCTAAACCAAAAAGAAAGAGGCACGCACATTTCAGTAGCATCAAGGATATCACACCAGTACAGTACAATATTACCCCGTGCGACGAGACAAACCGCCAAGTAGCCATCAGGCAGACAAATTGCTTTGATGGCCGCTACAGTATCTACATATATCACATGCTTCTGCTGATATGCGGCAGACCTCTCATACGCAAAACGTTTTAAACAAATCATCAGCACATGGTTGTAAACGCACCATCAACCAATGGTTGTACACGCACCATCAGCAAATCAGCAAAATGGTTGTAAACGCAGCATCTGCAAAAACGTTGTATTATACACTTACCATCCTGGCGATGTCTCCCGCGACGAGGTTTTTCCAAGCGCTGATGATGCTCGTCTCATACTCTCGACTGACGACGGACATGTCTTTCGTTGCGGCCATCAACTTCACCTAAAATGTTCAAGAGCGCAGAAAGAAGACAACATCGATCAACGACACAAATTTCTGTAACCCTTTCGCAACTGCAAAAAATATTCCATATTACAGTAATTCCAAGGGGTTTGGCTCCAAAACGTGGATGCAGTTCTAAAGGAGTTAAGGCGTTATGGATACCGGTAATAGTGTAGTAATACATAGTCAAAAGCAGCAACCGAGTTCAGCACAAGAGTAACCACAGCGCGGTATGCCGGTACGGTAAGCGGGGAGGAGTGATCCCACCCCACGCTCTGGACAATTTGGCGGACATGCCGACGTTAACGTGGGCCTTGATGTAATCACATCGTCATTGTTTTTTGGCACAATCAACGTGCTACGGCACAGCAGACGTACTGCAGACTGTGGACTAAGGAACTCGACACATTGTCGTGATGCCAGAAATTTCCCTGCCATCTCCAGAAAGAGAAAATATAACGCTCATATGCACAACGCATGCAGTGGAAAACACAGCACGGGCTGGAAACTAGGGGTTACCAGCGGCACTATATATAGTAATAATCAGGGTACTCGTCGGGAATTTTCCCGACGTTAAATTCCCACCCTGGTGGGCGATCCCGGTAATGGCGGTAATTACCGCCATACTTTGGCAGTACCGGGAACCGCCGAAGGCGGTACCGCCGAAAAACGAAGTACCGCTTACCGCCGAAAAATTACCCCCATATTGCATTACCGCCAAATAATTACCGCCATATTGTGGAGTTACCGGGACCGCCAAACAATTACCGCTATATAGTATTACCGCCATACGGCGTTACCGCCAAACAGTTACCGCCACATGGCATTACCGCCCAAAAGGTCCCGCCACGTCTGG
>JAYJMJ010000166.1:136180-154838 GCA_036873875.1 Laminaria ephemera | reverse complement strand
GCTTTTATGCTTTTACGGTCCGTCTCTGATTATTTTACCTACCTTACGGGCATGCGCGGAGCCGCAGGCGGGCGTCAGCCCGCCGCGGCGAAGCCCCCCTTGTATTAGTGTATGACATGTGTTTTTTCTCCCACAGGCTCGTGTATACAAATACTTGCGCCCAAGCGGTACACCCACCTGAGCGAGCTGTCGGCCAAGGCATTCGCGTCCGTCATGGTCAGGGGTTGGTTGTGCACCAGCTCGTTGTAGATGCCCCAGAAAGGCTCCGATATATGCTCATGCACAAATTGTGCCAAGCTGCCACGCACCCTAACCCCAGATCTCCGAATGCCGCTCCTGCAACAAATCGAAAATCAGAAACAGCTTACCAGGTATAAACAATGCAACGTCATTTTTACAGAGGCTCGGACTAGTGCGACGGAGTACGTGTGCTACACCGCGCATGCCTGAGTCATATACCGGTATGATTGTAGAACGACACGTTAAAATACAACGAACGATAGCACAACTATTAATAGCCAGGTGGCCATCGTGTGCCGTGGAGGCGTCCGACATGGTCGTGATCGCAACTGCTACTGTAATACCAGGTATAATGCGAACGATACCATCAACCGTACATGCGGTGTCCAGGCATGAATAGCTACAGCAATACCTCAACCACTAACGCGACGCCAGGGTGCATTCGTTCAAGGATTGCGGCAACAGAACTCGCGTGTGCTTTGATATAACCAAAAATAAACACAAGCAGCAATAACCATAATAATAGCAGCCACAGCGACAACAGCTACAGCACCAATGCCAGTGCGGTTCTTCATGCGCACGCACTGGATCTGATTTTCAGTGCATCGAATCGCAAGAGATATTGAATACCTATCGCATGACCTGTTGCATATCCTATTGCATCACCAACTGCAATGCCTACTTGATTACCTACTGCATCGCCGATTGCAACAACCTACTGCATCACCCACTTCATCACCTACTGCATTACCCATTGCATCACCTACTGCATAATCTACTGCATCACGTCCTGCATGACCTATAGAGTCACGTACCGTATCACCTACTACTGCATCACCTACTGCATCACGTATGATACAGCATCCTCTACCGCATCACCTACTGCGTGACCTACTGCCTCACCTATTGCATCACCTATTACATCACCTACTGAGTCACCTACTGCATCACCTATTTGTGTGCAGCTTGCATTACCTATTTGTGTACATGAGTAATGCCACTGCAAGGACCGCCGGAGTAGCAACCGCTATGAGCAACCAGTTCCGGCGAAGCCTCGACGGAGGCGCAAAGCTTCCCGAGAGTGAGGGAATCGCCTCCTGCCAAACATGACAAACAAGGGTGGAAGCAGCACGCGCGAACACCAACCGCTCATAAGTATTTTGATAACTTTCGTGGTTGAAAAATGAATATCGGCACAAAACAGGCAGCAGCACAAGCAAGTACCAACCGCTGACAAGCGTTTTGATTGACAAGTGATTTCTGTTTAGGCACAAAACAGGCTGGACATCACGCAGTTCGTTTACCCTTTTCCCGCTGCAACAATTATCCCATACTAATTCCAAGTACTTTATCCCCCAAAAACGTGGATGCAGTTAAAACGGGGTTAAGCGTGTTGTGCTACTATTAATATGCGGGTTGTGCTACTATTAATAAGCTTGTTGTGCTATTATTAATACTGCAGAGCGAGCACATCACCACCGTAACAGACGTAGGAAAGGGTGAACACGTCAACACGCCCGCTACCTTGTCCGGGCGCACCAAGGAACTCGTATCCACCCCATCGAATAATATTGTGGCGTCGAATAGAGTCGTGAGGGCGAGAAGCCACGGCATGGAACCTAATCGAACGTATCACTTTTTTGCGTCACGCCATGACACGTCATCCTACACCATATCACGCCGAGTCACCTTGTACTGTGACATGACACGTTACGATTAGCGGCATCATATCTGAGGTTATGCCATTTGGCTGTCGTTGCCGAAATGCACGGTGGCCTCTTCTCCCCCACGGTAACGCAAGACTTCGTTAAACAGCTAAGCACCGAAACTATTACGCGTACAGCTATTGGACTCCCTCGTCGCGCGGATTTCATCAGAAAAAGCGGAGCAAAGCTCGGCAAATCCGACAGTTTTGATTTGAAAAGAAAACGGAGCTGAAACCAATCGGTGACTTTCGCAAACCAAACAACACGTCTGCCCCGACCGCCGTACGCCAAGTAAAGCGACGACAGTAGAGTAGAGTAGAGTAGAATAAAGTACAGTACATGCGGAGTATAGTACAGTAGAGTAGTATAGAAGATAAGATAAGAGAACCACTGCAGAGGGAAAACGTAGCCATACTTACGCCACCACTCGGCTTAGCCATACTTATGCCACCACTCGGGTTAGCCATATTTACGCCACCGCTCGGCTCCTCGCGCCCACTGACCTGCTGCGCCCCAACATCCGCAATGACTTGTTCAGAAGTGACAAGCAACGCTTCCATCACCCTCCCTTCCTGTGGCTCGTCGGCCAAGATCTCGCCTAAACCCCCTCGGGCCACCTCGGCCTTCTCATCACCATCGTCATTAGAACTTCCAGAGACAGGTTCGGTTCGGCCCTGTAATGCTCCAGCACCGCCCCCTTTGCTTTCTTCCTCCGCCTCTTGTTGACCTCCGCGCCAAGAGTCCATTCGTGTATAGCTAGCGACCCGACGGAAGAGGGACTGGCCTCTCCGACCCACAGCATGATTGACATAGACAGTTCCAGAGACAGGCTCGGTACGGTCCTGTAGTGCTCCTGCACCGCCCCTTTCCCTTTCTTCCCTCGTCTCCTGTTGACCTCCGCGCCAAGAGTCTATCCGTGTATAGCTAGCGACACGACGGAAGAGCGACTGGCCTCTGCGGCCCGCAGCAACATCGACACGTCCGTCTCCTTCACAGCAGGGTCTGTCATTAGCCGAGGGCGTCGCAGCAGCCAAAGAGAAGCGCAGGGTTCTGGTGGCGTTGATGCCCCTCGCCGCCTCCCTGGATTTCAGGGCGGTTCCAATGGTGACTAACGCTGCCTCGTTCCACTCCGTTAAAGTGCCTTCTATGTAAGCCTGCAGAACAATGCGGACACCAAGCGTTTAGCCCTTTTAACCCTGCGAAAATGATCCCACACTAATTCCAAGTAGTAGACCTCTGAAACTCTCAATGCACTTCTAAAGGGATTCAGGTTTACGCTCCAACGCGTCTTTCACAGTAACAAGTTCGAGTTTCCACACCACTTTGGTTTCGCGGTTTGACTGTAGCATGCGTGATACGCTTGATCGTTTGGATTGCAACTATGTATTCAGTCTCAAAAAGGATTATGTTGATCTTGCCATTAATGAAGCTTTTTCGCACGTTCGGTGGGAAGACGAGAGCGGAAAGTAAAGGAAGGGTGCGGTACGCCTTCGAAAGATCGGGTAAGGTTTGATATCACCTGTGCACTATCAATACAGTGCGATTCAACCCCCGTCCTCTGACACCTTTTCCACCAACTTGTACTCGATATCACCGGCGCACTGTCAATACAGTACGACTCAACCCTATTCCTCTGACACCCCCGATACAGACGAAAAACATCGAACCATCAAGATTGCCCGAACAAGGGAAAAAGTACTGACCCGGGGCTAGCCGCGAGGGGTCTTTCCGGAGAGCTCTACAGCATAACATCCAAATATGTTGCAAGACAAGAATGCGCTTTACTTCTAGAGCAGCCTGTGTACCAGGTACACCACACCGTACTGCACCTTAACCCTTCTACTACTAAAAAAAATATCCCACACAATTTCAACGTAGTGTGTCCCTAAAACGTGGATAGAGCTCGAAAGGGGGGTAACTAGATAACGTACGGTACGGTCGGGTGGGCCGACACACCAACAGCCGCGCAAGCAACCGACGGTCGGTCTCACCTGTTTCATCTGCGTGAGATGCAGCTGTAGCGACCCTACGCTGAGCTGTCACAACGAGTTGCGAGTAGGCCAGCGCAAACGCGGGGAACAACAGTCAGACACAAACGGCAGGAAATACAACGTGTCAGGGGTATTGCACCATAACCTTCGAGTTAGCACCTACCGGGTATATAGCAGTCGACGGTCGTTGCGGCGCGAACACAATTGATCAGGGCTGCCCACGTTCTTCCCTCATACTTCCGAGCATGCCGGGACACGGTCGTTGTGATCGCTAAATAACATCGCAGGAATCCACAAGATTGTGCTCGTACGCGAAATATGTTGTGCTATTGCGAAGCATGATTTGGCCCTGGTGCTCGACGCCAGTGCAGCCAAAGCTTCAGTACGAGCGGCTTCAGTACCGGAGTCAAAAACGTTACGCCGCAATCAAACACTCACGATCTTTATTCGGAGCATTTCCCTACAGCGGCTGAGCCTCTCGAGGTATTCTTCGCAGCAGTCCTCGATGCTGTGGGTTTTCCACGTGAGCGGTCCTGGCATGACGACAAAGTGGCCGAGCAGTCGCATCTATTAATACCAAGTACTCGCATCGATGCGTGGCAAGATATTGGCTGTTGGAGGTGCTGTATGGTTGATGAAACTCGGCACAAAAAGCGGACTATAATACCCCCCGTCCACACAACAACCTGGACTACAGTAGCCCTCGTCAACACAACAATCCCGAACACAGTAGCCCCCGCCGGCACAACGACACCTTAAGGACTGAAAACTGTCCCGCAGTCACTACTACCAAGCAGTAGAAGGTAAGTATGCAGTATAACACGTGTTGACGGAGGTTGTGCATTAGGCTGCCAGTACGGCACAGTGTCGATCTCGAATTCCACACGTCTCAAATCTCGCAATTTTCGTGTTTTTCATTTTCGTAGGTATCATGATACGGTGCTGTCGCTCAACGCCAACACAGCATCTTCAAGTCATGTCAGCACAGGGTTCCGAGAAACCAAAACCATTAAAACGACATACCCCTCAACATCAACAAAAGTGCTGTGAAAAACGATAGCGCATGGAGCACGGCAAACCGTTCGACAGCGAACCCAAATACCCCGCTCGTGTTGGTGCGTGTGACCTCTCTCGAGCGTGTCCGTCGATGCACGATACAGCAAAGGGTCGGTCAACAGCCAGCCCGACGCCAGCCAGCGGTTGAATTGGAGCTACTATACCCTAGATCTAAACTAACCTAGCCTAATCTACTCGACCAGCAGTACTCTATACCAGGTACTAGATACACTCTACCGCCGCAGTACCACGGGACACCAAATGCGCTTGTGCACGACGGTGCACGATGCACGACACAGCAAAGGAACCTTCAACGTCCATCTGCCGGCTCAAACGAAACACGAAACACAAATTTGCCGATGAAGTTCGGAGCAGCAAGATCATTAATACTTGTACGACTCACCCATTTCTATCCAGTTGCGCAGTTTCGCCCACGACCTCTCCACGCGTTGCTGCCAGAATTCTTCACTCTCATGCAGCACCGAGCAGGCTTCCAGCTCCGCGTTTACAAGTGCTCGGATCTATCGTGGGTACAGCAGGACACATGCTCAGGACACTAGGCTGCAGCATACGTTACTCGGATCTACGGTGGATGCAGTAGGAGGACAAGTTCAGGACATTAATCGGCAACATATGGTATGTTACGGGGGAATGAGCATAGTCGGGAAAAAAATAATAGACACGAAAGGCCCCAATTGCTGGAACACGGGGTGTCAAGCTTATCGCGAGTTAGAGGCAGGGGTATGGACTATGAACGCGTACCGGTGTACTACTGCATGTACTAAACGCGATTAGGGTGGCAGTTTTTAAGAGTGTACACACTACTACTGTAGTGCTGCTGTAGTGCTACTCGTACTGTAAGTGCTACTACTGTAGTATTTATTGCCAATGGTGATGGATACAGCGCTTCCTGTTGCCCTGTGCGGAAGAAGGGGCACCGGTCTTTGCTATCTACAGCTCGTGAGGCGCAGTCATAGAGCTGCGCTATATGCCGTATATCCTGCCGTTTTCTGCACTTCGCGTGCGTTGATTTTGAATCCTTGCCGTGCGTCGTTTGCACCCATGACAAGCCGGAAACATCCCAACGTTTGTCATTCGAAGCTACTCGCGGGCGTTTGTTAGCACGACAAAAGAGCAATCGGCCTGCCCGTGACTCCATCTCTACGGAAATTACAAAGCAATGAGTAGCTCTACAACAGCAGAGACCGCATTATAGCCCCCGCCGTACCTGTGTCTCTGCAAACTTGGCCGTCACCATATCCCCGTTCCCGGCAACCTGCAAGCAGACGCGTCAAAACAATAATTTAGCCCCGGAGGTTTGACAAACAGGATAAAATAAACCTTGTGATGATGCTCCGCCCCTCCAAGCCAAGAATCCTTCAAAACGCCTGCTACGGTATATGTAAGTAATCCTCTACAACTTGTAACCGTAATTCGTTATTGCTGTTCAGATCCAACCAAACACGGCTATGATATGGGGACGACATGGACCATGGCGAAGCAAAATAACAAGCGCTGGAACATAATCAAACCCGGCCGATATCCCCTTGCATCCAAAAGCAACGTAAATACAAAGCAAACATATTTCAAGCGTACAGAGGTACTGATGTACTGATACCGACATCCCCTGTACATGCCAAACGCAAGCAACGAAATAACGAATCAATTACAATCTTTGTTTTGTTTTTGTTGTGCTCTTCCGCAACTAATACAAGTACGTTGGCCCATTCGTGTGCTTGCCTCGTTTCGTTTGCTGTGCATATTCTTCTCTGCTTCGTAGTGTGTGACTGCATAACTTGCATCTCCCTATGAGGAAGAACCAATACTCGTACGGACGCTGTGCTGGGTGCTGTTGAAGAGAATGGACAGTTTCATGCGAATACGACAACAACAATAACAACAATAACAACTACAACAACAATCGTGGTATCCTTTCGATGTACCACCAAGAGCGACGGCATGTTAAGAATCTTAACTAACCTTGTTGGGGCATCTTGAACCTTTCTTAACCCTATAACCCTTTCTAAACAATCGTTATTTCCTTTTGGGGTTTGCCTCAGAGGGAAAAATGTCTAAAATAAATAAATAATAAGTCTAAAAGCCATGACCATGACCATGACGATTACAGCATTGGCACTACAAAGCAGCTCGAGCTGCCGGGGGATATCATAGGGGATGTGCCCGAACCGAAATGTAAGGAGCCGTACGACACGCGCGCAGCATTATGGTACTTGCTCTGCTGCACGCTCTTCTTAGACGCTTGATAAGATCGCAGTAATCGTTTTTCGGCCGGTATACACGGATTCCAAATAGCTAATAGTTAAGCACCAAGCCAGAGTGAAACATCAAGTATCATCATTGATAAATATCCCATTAATCGCGGTACTGTACGTGAATGTTTCGAGAGAGCCTTCCTCCGGTCAGACGCTTCAGGATAACCTCCCTCCTGTTGATCTTAACAGCATCGAGAAGAAGGATTTCGACATTGAGCGTGGAGGCAACGCTGAGCCTTCCTCCCCAACATTCTCCTCCGACCCACCTCATCATCCTCCTCCGCCTCCTCTTCCTGCTGACGGATCTTCCTTTCACAGATCTGCAGAAATGCCAAGTGCTCCTTCGCCGATGCAACAGAGCTAGGCGCGCCACCCAAATTCAGCCCACTCTGCGCAAAATACAAGACAAATGACAAGGATGTCACGTTACAGGCAGGAGGTCCCCTATGCGAGGTATATACCGTAAACAGCATAGGACCCTTCATAAGAAACAGGAAATGCCTTTCATAAGAAACCTAAGAAACAGGAAAGCTGGCTAGGATGGGTTTCTTGTTTGAAAAAGGGTGCGTTCTACACAAAACTTCAGTATAACGGCTCCCGAATTTCTTAGTTTTATGTGAATCGCAGCCTGGCGTTCTTACTACCCTGTTTCTTATTAGGTATCCTGTCCTGTAGTGCTACTGTATGACAAGTGTATCACAAGTGTATAACACACCCCCTGGGATGAGTTTCAGAGCCGATTTCCTCCAAAACCAGGGGGGAACAAGCAAAACAAGCACCGAAAAGCGGTGGCTTCGGAAGATCTATACTGGTATACTGTAGTCCAGGTCTTTCCACAGACGCGTCCCTCGGCGTTTGCACTGTTCCGGTCGTCGACAAAATCGGCATTGAACTTCATCCGAGGGGGTGTGCTATCTTGATAATAGTATAGACACTGTCATAAACGGTACTGTTAACTGTTAACTAGATAGGGCGCAAGGTAGCAGCGGCGATTCTCGTGTTTGCCCGGAAAAATTCTGGCGACCCAATGAACCGCTTTGGGGCTTCAGAGGAAAATAATGTCCAAACAAAATAACGATTACAGCATCGGTCACACCCAAGTGAACCAGCTCCAACTACCTGGTACTGGGTTAGGGAATAACACATGCCGTGTCCACACTGAATTAGAGTATATAACACGCGCGTTGCGCGTTGCACGACACTGTTCCAATTGCTGCACGCTCTTCCTAGACGCTTGATAAGATATCACTCGTCATTTTTTTGGACGCTAGGCATGGTGGGTCCCAAAGAGTTAGCCATCGTTCATAACCTAATTACGTTTGTCTCCGTTTTTTTTTTTAACCTTACTCACTTGATTACAAGGACCTGCTTCACTCTCAGCGCTCCCACTTGGAGCACGCCTGCCTAACTCCCCTTCTCGGAGAACCCTTCCCGGCCTTCTTTGCGTTCTTTGCTTTCTTCGTGTTCTTCGTGTTCTTTTTTCTCGCTTCTTTTCGTTTTCCCTTCCTTTCGTCGTTATTTTGGGTCTTTCTCGATTTTCTCGCTCAGCTTCGACTCTTTTTCGATTCTGAGTCGAGTTTCGGAAAATCGTTTGTTGTTTTTTTTGCATTTTTTTTCGAGATTTTTTTCCCCCCCCCATGTTTGCTGCTTTTCATCGTTTTTTTCGTTTTTTTCGATGAATCTCACTCGTTTTTTACTGTTTTTCGATTCTGATTCGTGTTTCGAGAAATCGTTTTTCGATTTTTTTCCGATATATTTCCGATATGTTTTCCGATATGTTTTTCCGATATTTTTTATATTGTGGGCGTTTTTATCAGGTTTCTGTGTTACACGAGTACAAAAAGTTCGTACTTACGAATACGTACGTACGTGCACGTTTAGTTTGCCCGTATCATGATACGTTCGCAGACGACACGTTTACTTTGCACCTACACCTGCTTCTTCTGCTCAAATCACTATAAAAACACACCCACCCACAGCTACTACGTCCACCGCAATGACAGAACAGCACAACACAGCACACTCAGCTCTCTAGGCATCAAAGCACACGTAGTTCTAAGTACCTGGTAGCTGCTGCGCGACAACGCAAGTAATTGAAGTACGAGTAGTCAAAGTTGGCGAGATCAGCATGTTTATGTCGTCGAACATTTACAGCTCGTTTTTTTTCCCGAATTTTTTTGTCTCTTCTTTTTATTGTACGTACCAGTACGAGGTAAGTGTAAGTTCGTACGTACGTACAATAGACGTTTTTTTATGCCTCTATCTGCTCCTGTTCAAATCACACAGCAAGCACAACCAGCTCCTGAGCTAGCATGTGCTTTTTTTGTCCTCGATCATCTACTACTACTACTGCAAGCACAGCACAGCACAGCACAGCGGAATCAGCCCAGCACAATGGAGCAAAACACGTAGTACCGTGCCGATCATAGCGCGACCCACATCATGTCGTCGAGCATCTTCTACAGCTCGCCGTGTTTTCAAAACGAGTGGATACATCGAAATCTGCCCGTCCAGAAAACGTATGCAACCTCAAGCAGCAGCAGCTAGCTGGAGATGCGCGAAAACTTGCCTTTACTTCCAACTCATTAAGATACAACACTGCTACTCTTCTCTCCGTCCTTTCTCTTTCGTACGGGTGATGTCATGCATGCGTGAATGTGACGTCCGGTTTATTTTCTTGGAGCGTTGAGCTCTTGGCATTTTCAAGTCGAAAGTTGCACCAAATCATTGACCTTTGTCCACTTCACGTTTTGCTCTATCTGAGCTAGCATACCGGGCGGATGCCGCCCGCGGAGCGAAGCGCCTTGTAACAATTACAAATATCCTGCTGCGTGAGTTCCTAGCGACAGCTATACTCCCTTTTCATCAGATTATAACAGAGATCAGTCTATGTAGTTAATTGCGTCGGCCGTGAGCCTTGAGTTTGTTCAAAGTTCGAACTGGTTCGTGGCTTGCACAAGAAGACGTGAATTTCTGTTTAATTCCTGTGCTGTACAGTCAACCAATGGATAACGTTTTCTCCCAGCTATAATCTGAATACGCGGCTCCACTCTTCTTTAAACTTGTACTTTGAATTATCGTACCAGTGCTTTTATTTCGTTGTGATTCTTTCATGCGCCTTACGACAATGTGCAGTGCATAATTCAGTCCAATATATTCGTACGCCGTTATTGGCCGTGGGTTTTACTGCTGAAAGGAGATCGATCGAATAACAGTGTTAACTATCATCGTTTGCTTCTAAAGCACAATGCATACTGCCATGGTGGTGTTGTGGTAGGTGGACGCTTGAAGGTAGGTTTGTGTTACAGAGGGGCAAGATGTACTGTATTATTACTTATTACCACTTCATAATTGTATCTAAAAAATGAACACTTCGAAGAAATATGTCAACGATCAGTTTATTGACAAAAAAAAATGAAGTAACTAGCACCCAATAGCATCCTACCCCGTTTCGCCCCCACCTCCCGTACAACTAAAATGTGTAGTTCTATTACAAAACAAGTCTTGCCGCCAAGCTGGTCGACCCCAGGAGATTCAAATGGTGTCCTCCTGGCGATCCAGATGATGATGGTGCAGCGGCCGCAGAAAACACGTTCGCCCAGCCCCAAACGATAGTGATGTTCAGCGACCCCAGAACCGATATTACAGCAGTGCTAAACCATCGATGATGATGATGCGGCACTTCCAGAAGACGTTATCCCACGGTAATCCCAAAAATATGATACTCTGTGGCCCGATCCCTAAAGACATCTCGGCGGCGACCCCACGTCGTTGTTGTTGTTGCGGCGACTCCGCGTTGTTGTTGTTGCGGCGACTCCCAAAGCTCCGGCAGTCCCATCGAACAGTGCTGTAGCGATCCCGGAAGGTGTCTTTCCAGCAAACCTCGATGATGTTCTGTTACAGCGTTAGGCACCACGCGCGCCTTGGGGCGCGAGGGATACTCTGAGATACGTGATGGCTGACCAGACCGGCATTGCGTGGAGGGTGTGTCGTGGAGGGTGTGTCGAGTAAGGTGGAGATATAAATGCCGTTGGAAAGTCTCTCTATCGTCTCGGCATGGGTAAAGGAGGGACGACCCCGGCGCAGGGACCCCTACTGGGAAAATGGGAAACCCCTGGATAATATGGAGTTCCCGTCTTCTACACCCAGTAACTCTAGTTACCACCCCCAAAAGAAAGAACAAAGTTGAACCACAACCTGTCCACTGTCCAGTGCCCACCCATCGTGCCACCGCGTGTGCGTCGCTCAATCCGCTTGCAACTCGCTTGCCCGTTAACCTCGTGCCTCGTTCTGGCGTATCGACCATCGCCTTCTTGGGGTCATCTGATCATCTAGCTGCTGGAGGGACTATCGGCGGAATTCCACAGCATACAAGGTGAGAGCACTCAAGAAGGCCACTAGAGGGACCACGCTGCTGTAACATCAAATGGTTGATTGAAAACGAACCAAAGTACCAAAACTGTTTTTCATACGCAGAAAATAGAGAGTCAGCAAGTGTTGTAATTCATCAGAGCGCAAGCGCCTCGCTACGTGTCACGAGGTTGTTTAGTCAGGGGTCAAATTGTCAACAGGTATTAAAATGCTGCAGGGGTCCATCCTGGCAGGCCAACTTTCCCCCATCCACCATCCAACTCTTCGAAGGACTGAATGAATGGATTGGCCGCCTCGGGCGTTAACATCCTCGATATGGCTATCTAGCAAACCAACTTTCCCCTATCCTGAATGAATTGGCCGTCTAGCTGCTTAGCAAACCAACTTTCCATCCATCGTCCAACTCTTCGAAGGATTGAATGAATGGATTGGCAGCATCGATTAGCTTCTTAGCAAACCAACTTTCCCCCATCCTGATAAATTTATTATAATGAATGGATTGGCCGCCTCGAATAGCTGTTTCGATGCGCTGCAAATACGATACCGTGATAATAAGAACGACTTTCTAAACAGAATTTTTCGTACGCACAGACATTTCAAGTATACCAGTATAACATATCTCCGGACACGTCGATATATATTCACTCCCCTACTTGGTTTTCTCGTGCGTACATATACCTACCTAAACTAAAAGCCTTACAGATTCAACAAGCTTATCGTGTTTCCTCAAGGTTAAGGAGGATCAATAGGCTTTCCCGTTGGCGGACAGCAGCTGGGCGGTGGGGTCGGTTGCCGACAGAGAAGAGTAGAAGTATCAATCAATGTATATTAACCGTGCTCTTCGAGCGTCCACGTAGCCATCATCCAAGTATAGAAGACATGTATATATTATTAAGTATCTCCCGAGCACAGCGTAGAGCGCCTCGGGGAAAGAGGAAGCCGCAAAATATACAGAAGATAATTCCGCTACCTCGGGGATGTTCTGCTGTGTATTTCCCACTACAATAATCCCAAACTACCATTGAAACTCTCTATTACCGTCAACCATTGTCATATCCATACCAAGCATCAAAGCACAATCAACAGGACCTTTTTTATTTACTCTTATTACCTCAATGGTCATCATATTTCCGTCCAAACAACACTGCTTGCTGCTGTACAGTATCAGGTAGACAACAGCAGCGGTACTGCAGAGCGGTGCGATTCTCGCAGTCAGCAGTCAGCAGTACGTACCTACCTGCTGTTTGTTCTTGTCAGCATTTGCCTATGCTCCATCGGCAACGCGGACACTGCTGCTTTCATGTTGTACGTAACGCGTGTGGCGTGTAGCTGATCTAGGCCAGGACCTGTCAGAACAGAGGTCGATAACATGTACCAGGTACCAGGTACCACTCTGGACGTAAATGTATAGACCTTTTTTAATTTTAATATCAGTACATCAATGATCCATATATTTCCGTCCAAACAACACTGCTTGTACATGTGAACATTTTTTATTTTAAGATTTGCACATCAATGCTCCTTATGTTTCCGTCCAAACGACACTGCTTGCTGCTGCTGGGGTGCTGTTCTCTTCTGGTGTACAGTATCGGGCAGACCGCAGCAGTAGTACACAGCAGTACAGCAGCGCGATGCGATTCTCGTAGTCAGCAGTCAGCAACGTGCCTTCCTGCTGTTTGTTGTTGTCGGCATTTGCATATACACCATGAGGCAACACCGACGCTTACATGTTGTGTGTCACACGTGCGGCGTACACATTCGTGTGGATGATCTGGTTCCAAAACAAAAAAAAACTATAAAATAGGGATATTTTGACGTTTTGGTCAAATGGCACACGTACGCCTTTGAATTTGAGATTTGAGGACACAGGTTCAAATCCCGCCGAAACGTCGCTTCTTTTTTGTTTGCTGGTAATTCATGTTTCTCAAATGTTTGCGTTATATCATAGTGCCGTTTGCCCGCTATAGTGCCTGTGGAATCGGTTGGCACAGACGGGAGCAACCAGCAGTGTCAGTCCTGCCGACGACGCCACGTGTAATGTTAATAACGCAGCACTACTCTCGCACTACCGTGGTTACAAGACAAGAAGGACAGTATGGGGCTGGCCCGACTACTTTTGCAGGTTCTTGGTGTCCGATCAGCATAGATCACTCATAATAGTTCATATCACTCACAAATAGTATTTGGTCGTTATAGCTCTTGGTTCCGCCCGGGGATGAAGTTCTAAGCCAGAAAAGAGAAACAATTATCCGCTCTTCCATTCTTAGAGAGGATAAACAAGTTCCGAGAGCGGGCAGACGATAATAATGCCTCCACGCAATATAGGGGAACGGGGGTACCATAACAATGCGGATTGGTGCCGGTTGCCGCTATAGTGCCGGTGTTTCCTGCCGGTACATACCGGCACTGTAGAAGGACCACTACTGCTGTTGTACCAGGTATATGCTGGATGCTTTCATTTCGTTCTTGCGCCACTCCCCTAAGCACTTCCCGGAGGGGAACCTTGTATATATAATAATTGTTGTATTGTTGTGTCCTATGTATGGTGGAATTGCCCTGGAAAGCATAGCTCGAATCGTGGTCGGCAGTTCAGAATTTTCTCGAACTTTTATCGGTCGATGCGAAAGCGGCGCAGCCGCGTTTCTCCCTCGTTTGGGCCCGTTTGGGCTCCGGGTTGGGGTCAGGGTTGGGGTTAGGGGTTGGGTTGTGGGCCTACCTATACGCCTGTAGCTTGATCCCACCAGGAAGTGCTTCCTAGGCGGCAAGTGTGAACAACCTACCCCCCTAAGGATCCGCGCGACCAGATAGTAAGGGGAGCTCCGGCACGTATTATTATTTGGATGCCGTACTCATATGATATGCATATAGGACAACAGAGGGGACGAGTCAAGATATATATGATGAGCCCCCCCTCTGCTGCCAGAGACTTTCCATCCGCCAGAATTGGATAGTACAATAGAGCTCTTCTTCTATAGTAAGAACGCAAGTACTACTGTAGCCAGTACGTATAGGACCTGGAAGGGGTTACGAGTACTATTGTTTAAAAACACTAAACTATAAACTCGTTTGGGCTGGTCGGTGATACTTGCACGGTTACTGGCGCGGTGGCTAATTATTTTTTGTTTAGTTTTCAAGAGCTTTTTCAGGTTAGCAGAGTCATAAGTGAGATATACTACTGCTTTAAGGAAGGCTATTCGATTTCTATCGGAACGGCATCTATGCTACATTGGCGGAGGGCAAAAACAATAATAATAATAATAATGGGAAGTGATAAATGCGCCCCCGGGGGTGCTTCTGTTATCGACGCCCCCGGGGGCACTTTAGCCTAATACGCCCCCAGAAATATGGAGCATGCCGCCACGAGCAGTCACGGCAACCGTAGGATACTGGAACTCCTTGGGGGTTGTCTGCGGCATCTACTGCCACCTCGTGTGCGCTAGTTCCGTCGGTCATCGCTCCTCGCTCAAAGTACAGGTAGGTGTGGTTGTGTTCTCTAAAATCTTGATGGATATCTCAGATGTTTTTTTGGAGGCACTATTAAGCGAATAATGTACGCTACCTGATGGTGGTCTACAGCATCGACTGACACCCTGGGTGCACTATGCGTGTCGGTCGTTTCTCTCTGCTCGATATATAGGCGTGGTTATGTTATCTGAAATCTTGATATCTGAGAGCAACTTTTGGAGGCACAGTTGGGCTTAAGCGCCCCCAAAAATAGAAAAATATAATGCACGCTACAGCTGCACCCAACGCGGCAGTGGATCTCGTAGATAACCCTCAGGCATGTCTAGTACCCTGCGGTGGCCGTCATCGCCCGTGGTCGCGTGCTCTATATCATCAATTTTCGGAGGCACTTTTCACCTAATGTGCCCCCAAAAGATGCTCTGAGATATCATGATTACTGAGAACATGACGTGCTTGTATATCGATCAGGGAGCGATAACCGACGGAACTACTGCACCCAACGCGGCAGTAGATGCCGTAGGCAACCCTCAGGCAGGTCTAGCACCCTGCGGTGGCCGTCATCGCCCGCGATGGCGCGATTCATATTTCCCGTTTTCGGGGGCTAATGTGCCCCCAAAATATGCTCTGAGATATATATCATGATTATTGAGAACACGGACACGCCTGTATATTGATCAGGGAGCGATTAACGACGAAACTACTGCACCCATCGCGGCAGTAGATGCCGCAGACAACCCTCAGGGACGTCTAGTATCCTGCGGTGGCGGTCGTCGCGCATGGTAGTGTTCTTCATATTTTCTGTTGTCGGGGGCACTTTTAGCCTAACGGGCCTCCGAAATCGAGATTTTAGAGAACACAACCACGCCTCTATATCGCTCGAGAAGTGATGACCGACGATACCACTGCAACCACGGCGGCAGCAGACGCCGTAGACAACCCTCAAGCAGTTCTGGCATCCTAGGATCGCCGTGATCGCTCGTGGTGGCATGCTTTCTATATTTCTGGGGGCGCATTTGACTAAAGTGCCCCCCGGGGCGTTGTTAACAGAAGTGCCCCCGGTGGCGCATTTATCAGAAATAATTGTACCCGGTACCGCTCGTAGGAACGCCTCTGTGTTCCCCCTCTCCAACTTGCGACACCCCCGGGATTTCAAGCCAAACCCAGGTATCATACTATTATTATTACCTGCAGTATGAGTAGTATGTGTTCTGACAAAAAAAAAACTTGTATACAACCCGACATAGATAGGCGATCCCCTGGTCCAGATCTCAGGGACGCCTATCCCGGTGGTCCCGGGGAAGGCCGACCTCATAAACGGAGTCCTATCTTGTTTTGATGGCGCCTACGAGTTTGACGAGATAACCATAACCGTTGAGAGCTGGCTTTCCTTTCCCCCGCCAACCAGCTGGGGGGGGTGGCACGACGGTGTGATGCGACCCGGCGTATTGGTTCGCGGAATCCAGAGGTACCTGGTCTTGGCAAGGCCTAACGAGTTTCAAGGTCGTTGTTAGTACTTTAGCATCATACCTGGACATGCATACGAGTCAGGTTGCCACTCCACGCTACCGTAAAGGGCATGAGCGAGACAGCGCATCGCTGGGCGTGCTGGGTAGTTAAATTGCCCTGGTCATTTCCGTAGTCCGCAACGTTGTCGTTGTTGGTGTAAGTTCCGGAGTGTCTCGTTGCTTTACCCTAGATTCCACCATCCGCGCGAAGGAAGGGGTCCCCCTCGTAACGCCGTTTCTGCGATTGGGATATGCGTGACCCCATGATTTATAAACCTCTCCTTGTTCTGCAGTAGAGCTTACCATTTATTCGAAAAACCTGTTTATTGGTCAACTACTGATATTTTCGGGATGGCTCATTGGTGAACACACACGTGCACACAATAGTTTGCACTTGACATTCTGATCCACCCGGTCCTGATCCCGTTTGACACGTGTAGACATATGATCAGCCCTCCGCAGAAGCCGCTGGAGGCCGTGAGCGCGAAGCGCGAACCGTTATCCCTCGTGTCGGTCGCAGCAAACTGAGGGTCGGCCACACAACCAGCAAACAATTTCTCGAATAATTGGTAAGTACCCTCTTTGTTCTGGGGTCTGGATTCTACCGCCCGCGCGGAGATCGGGGTCCCCAGCTGGACCATCTTTGTTGTTTTCGTGATATGTGTTACCCACACTCCGTGGTGACAGGGTCGGGGTCCCAGGGCGCCGCTGGGGCTTTTAGTGTCTATTTTCAGTGGTTTCTCCTGGAAACAACTACCAGGGTATAATAGTATCGGGTTTTATAAGGTCCTTTAGCGTTTTGAAGGGAGGACGGGGCGTCCGGTGAGATTCAGTAAGAAATGACAAAACAGGGTACACGCGGCGAGCATTCCGGGAGGTTCTCCTTGATGGAGGCGTTCCATTCGTCACGTTAGTGAGTAGCGTGGTACGTTCGGCTTTCTGGGAAGATTTTTCTTAACCCGGGAATATATAATAATGTGGCCGGGTTTTCCCCTCTCAGTCTTGGTTGAGGTAGAATAGCCTGGGTCTGCCGCCTGAAATATCGCGTGGCTGGCCGTATTTTGGCCAACCAGTTGGGGGGAATGTTTTGGTGGTGTTGTTTGTACCGTGGACCCCAAGCGGGGTTTCCGGCGTTGCCGATAGGGTAACGAGGGCTCCGTCTTTCACACCCCAAACTTCTTCGGCTCTGTTCTGGAAAAAAATGGCCACAGAGTAAGCTCTAGGAATGTTGCTCTAAAACGGGCAGCACATCTAGTGAGCGCAGCAGCCCGTAGAGTAAGTACACCTGTGCCCGTAGCGTGTATGTCTTGACGTTGAGTTCTGGCTCATATCTTACTTTATTATGTTTGCCATCCTCTAATGTGCAGCATGAGCTTCAACGTTGATCACTCATAAACATTCCCAGGAAATATCCGAACTAAACATACTTCGTGCTCGTGCGTAGTGACTGTACACCAACTACGCGTCGTATAGACTTCACACCTCGCATTCCAGCCCTCGCGTGCGGCTTCCCAGTTTTGCCCAACGCTATCAACTGGTAAGTAAGAAAACACACGCTTGTACTACAAAAATCCGTGCTAATCTGCCAGGATCGATAGATAAGTCTATTAATAGAAAAACAAAGGCTTTAAATACTACTAGAAACACATTGCTAATCTGTCAGAATCGATAGATGCGTCTTTTCCCGACTTCACAGAGCTTGGTGGCCCTGGTCCCAATCGGACACACGGCTCGGTGTTCTCTGTCGGCTCACGGTGTCCGCTTTTTCCCTCCCACTGCGGGAGGATTGGCAAGCTCCCTGCTAGGTTTGTTCAATACGGGTGGATGTAACCCCCCCGCTGGACACAGATAAATGGTTGCCACAGACGGCCAAATAGGAAGGAAATAAGATAAGCATGTTTTTATTTATTAAATGGAAGAAACTTTAATGAGCACCCAAATGTTGGAGGTGTCTCTATTAGGAGATGGAATGGTGTTCCGTCTCGAAAGGAATGCGCGGTCAATGGTCAAATGACTAAAGCGAGCAACCCATCCCTCTGGGGGGGGGGGGG
>JAYJMJ010000166.1:116027-134599 GCA_036873875.1 Laminaria ephemera | reverse complement strand
GTGCTTACACCAACTTGTACGACGAAGAGAGTATGATAGGTTCGCATACAGCAGTACATAGGTACCACTCAGGACGTGAATGTAAGAACTGTTTGATATTGATTGTGATACCGTTTGGTATCCATTGTGATACAAAACGGACCTTACATTCCGGCCCGAATAAGTACTTGAGGGATGCGCATACAGCAGTGCATAGGTACCACTATGGACTAAAATGTAAGGACCGTGTTTTATTCATTATGATATATAAACGGTCCTTACATTCCAGCCCATGGTACTATGTCCAGTACTTGCACGCGCAGAAGGAACGTATCCAGCACGTTAAGATTGCACAACAGCTTACACACAGAAGAGAGACACCAGTACGCGCACAACGCAACGCACGTGCACACAGCAGCACGACCAACGTAGGTTCGCGTACGTACGAGTACAGCGGCACAAAGGTACCAATCTGGACGAAAATATAAAGACCGTGTTGTTTTCACTATGATACAGAAACGATCCTCACATTATAGTCCGAAAGGAAAACAAACAACGCACAAAAAACTTAAAAAAAAATCGCGATTCAAAACTTGATATCTGCGAATACACACAGCGTGCGGAACTTGCCTGGCGGAAGCACTGCAATCTCCTCCGGTGGTGTCGACCCTAGCAAACGGTGGACCGTGTCAGCACTGGCGGCTATGCCTTTCACGATGAATTCCCAGCTGGCCCGGAACGCACCTCTAGCCGCGAGAGCCTCCTCAAGCGCGTCAAACCGAGTTCGTAGAGGTTTTTCTAACCGATCGATGTCCAGTCCTTGAGGTGAAGTTGATCCAGATCTTGTGCTTCCCAGAGCCCGGCTCTGGGTAATAGCGGACGTCTGACGTCTTCTTCCAGGGGTAGCTCGGGTTCGTACTCGTCGGCGAGCTGGACGCCATGTTTTTCGCGCTCGTGTGGATGCTGGAGTGTGCTTGTTGCACGAGGTGCGATGTGGGATGGGCGGCTTTTTTTCCAGCCCTTTTGATAATTTTTTATTCCGCCGCATACAAAATCGGTTACAAAAACACGTTTTCCGTTGAAAAAGCTCAATAAACTTACTTGAAAAAACAACGTATTGCGCGAACTTGCCCAATCAGCATACAAGATAGACGTGCATGACCGCTTTGATTGGCTGATCAAGAGGATATGCTCAGCTCCGGCTAATTCGTCGTCGTTCATGAGATATGAACAGACGAACTAAAAAGCTGTTCTTGCTGGCCCAGCTCGTACGAATACATGTTTTTTGTTGACGACCGCGCGCGTGTGTACGCGTCTGCGCATTGCTGTACTTGGCATGTGCTAGAACGAGGTTAAAACTATGTTATGCTGAGTTGAGTAACGCACAGGCCTACAACTGGTAGACGGAGGCTCGACAAATCGGAGACAATGAGGCTGGTGTGCCGTTTGTCTTGCTGTTTTTATCAGATGATGGAACGGGTGTTGTGTGTTGGTGTGGTCGCTGTGCATGTGCCCTTAATGTGTAGGGATCTGTGTGCATTGTGTCGGTGCCGTCCTATAGGTTCTGGCGAAAGAGTCGACTTGATAGTGCCGACTTGGCCGTTGCACTGATCCGACCTGCGGCGGGAGAGATGGTGCAGAACATACAGCCGTGCGGACAACAGCATTCTTTATTTGCGACAACAAACAAGAAACATACAAAAAATGAGGGAAAAGCAAAATAAAAATGAAAAAAGTGGAAAAAAAAAAGTGGGCATCAACGATTAACTCTATTTACAAGTTGTTTAGTGGGCATCAGGACGAACTATATATAATAAATAGATGCTGTAAAGTGTCGGCAGAACGCACTCTGCTACGCCCTGACATGTGCTGTGGAAGTATGGTCACACGTGAGAGTACACGACCGCACAATATTTCTAGCCGCGGTATATAGCTCTCACGCGAATCGTTTGTACGTTGTATTGTGCGTCTACAGGTACTTTGTGAGTTAGAAGTCCACGTACGTGCTCGGCCGCTTGTCCTCAAACAACAGTTGCGTTACGACAGCTTGCTGCCACAGTGGGTGTAACGTGTGTTATGGCGGGATACATTTTGAGGAAGAAATGCCTACCTGCCCACCAGCAGAATGTACTACGATACCTGTATTGGCAGGCCTTATTGCTGGCACAAGGTGGCAAGGAATGGCAGTGTTTTGTGGTTGACTTCAAGCTACTTTACTGCGCGTCTCTGATATCGAGATATAACTGATGATACAAAATGCACTTTAAGTGATTTCGACGGGTGACAGCGAACACAAAACCGTTAGGTGTACTTCGTAGCTATTAGAACTGTTAACAGCAGACGACCCCAAAGAAGCCTCCTTTGTTCAACAGCGGGTCACGACAGACGTCGACTCTTATTTTAAGTAAACTCTCGATTGTGCTGGCGGTGATTACCGTTAGAGACTACTCCGTACATCGCGCCATGTCATGCGATTCCCCGGCGCAGACATACGTCATTCTAGATTGGGAAATAACACATGTTAAACGATCTTCAGCAACCCCAGCCATGCCAGATACTGTACACCATGGCGCCTACGAGGGCGAATGGATTGTCAAGGATACAGTACAGGACTCCTAAAGAGAAACATTGTAGTAATAAAGGCAGGCTGATATATACAGGACAATAAGAAATCCGGGAGCCATTGTACTAAAGTTAGTGAAGAACACGCCCTCTCCCAAATCAGTCCTTAGCCTGGATAATACTTGCTGGTATGTTTCTTATTACGTGTCTTGTACCGTATACTTCCAGGAGCCCCACGCGCATGCGAGACCCGGCATGTTTCTCCCACGCGAAAAGCACACTTCGAAGTACAGTAGGTGGTCCCTTTTAAGGGACGCCGCGAGACGGAAAGCGGTATACAAGGGCGCTCAAATGTATCCGCACCGTCTATCTCCACTTTAAAGGACCTCGTCTCTTATAGTGGACGAAACACACAATAAGGGGACGCCAAGTCCCTTCTAAGGGGCCACCATCTGTCTCACGGTTGAAAAACGCCACATAGACTGCTAAAAATCTCTACAGGGGGCAAATTTGCTAAGGGGGTCGGTACACAAGGGACCCTGCTACCCCGACGCACTATGGTCCCTTGAAGGGGGCCACCTACTGTATTGTTTTGCTGCAAGAACAACTCGAAAAAGCATCCAAGATATCTCGAAATATCCAAGATATCAGAGACGCTTGGAGTGGCCGTAGGGTTGCACATCCACCCTCCCGGACAAGCAGCACGTCATTGTTTACGGCGGTGTTACCGCTGTTTAGCCTCACTGTTTGGCTTCACTGTTTAGCTTCACTGTTTAGCTTCACTGTTTGTCACTGTTTAGCTTCACTGTTTAGCTTCACTGTATGGCTTCACTGTTTGGCTTCACTGTTTAGCTTCACTGTTTAGCTTCACTGTTTACGGCGATGATTCCGTTGTTTAGCTTCTGCCAGTTCCTGGGCACCAGTCCGTATGCGCGCTTGAAAAAGCCGAGATCCTGCGCGTGTAGGGAGCAGTTTGTGTATACAAGTCAGAAAACTTGTTGGGTTCGTTCATGCTGTCATTATTATCCATGCTGCCATACGGTAGATGTGCACGTACGCAATCTGAAGCTCCTCACTTGATGAGATCTATACTTCACCCAAAACCTGATTATGTGAAAAAAAATAAAGTGCAACCCAATAGATAATCCCGTGGCTTAGTTTATGTAACGAAATAATAACAAAGTACAAAAGTAACGAATACCTTGTGTCCCAACGAAGTTGGGTAGTTTCTATTAGTTCCTATTCTACTGGTATTAAGTAAGGAACGCCGTCACTCAGAAAACAATTATTATTGGCCGAAAAATATTACCAGGTACCTGGTACTACTAAAGATACACCATGCCCACTGAGCTCGTATGCAGTCAGCGCTGACTGCTAGCCAGTGGTTACGGTGTATCTCAAATAAAAGCACAATTCGGGAGTCCATCTGGCGGTTAAGCCTAGACCTCAGATCTACTCAACGGTTGCAATCCCTTTATTAATAGTCAGCAGTAGATCCGAGGTCCAGGCTTAATCGCCAGGCGGACCTCGGATTGTGCTTTGACGCGTGCTACGATCTACGATAGAGGTAGCATTTTTTGGCGTTTTGTTGTTTCTGAATGACGGGGTTCCTTAACCCAAAATCGTCGGAATTTCATGCTTTTTTTCGCAATAATTTTCGTTGTATACCTATACCTACTGTAGGCCATGTGATTGTTCATCGGGTAGCACTTTTGGTTTTTCCCCAGATTATTTTTTGGGAGAGGTATAGAGCTCCTCAAGTGAGGAGCCTCAGAAAAAATAGGGTGCACCTCTATCGTAGCAGGTGTCCTTTTACCATTCATACTAATAGAAGGACAAACTCTAACCACTGAGCTATTATACGCATTCAGCGCTGACTGCATCTCCTAAAAGTATTATGTCTATCGTGACACAAGCCGTTGGTAGGTGCAATACACGAACAAGCTCGTCGCATGTGGCTCTTAAAATGTCATGGCAGTGGGGGTTAGTAGACTGTGTTTAGGGTTATCCCGACCAACGCCTTCACCCCTTTAGAACAACATCCACATTTTTCTGAGCAACTACTTGGAATTAATATGGGATGTGTTTTGCAATTATATTCCTACAGGTAACGTGAAGGTCTTGGCGCACTTACGATAGCGGAACCACACCCATGCAATTGCAGCTGTGGTGAATAAGCAGACTAAGATCAGCACCGTCGCTTCCCCCATGAGTCCAATGCCAAGAGGATCTGCCCGAAGGGCGGAGATTCTCTGACTGCCCAGTTGTTGCTGTGTGCTGTGGGTTGAACGTAGGGGCGGAGGACGGTGTTCAGGCGCAAATACGAAATTGTTTTCGTCGGTATGAGTGCTGTAGAGGGCATGAACATGCAACAATCCCCCCCAAACGTTAATACTTGGTATACCGGTGATCGTGGTCGTTTCCACTGCTGCGGTATAGTCGTAATGTCGCTACGGTAGAGGTAGTATAATACTGCAACACTATAATACTTTAATACTGAATTGTCTGGGGCTCCTCACTTGAAGAGCTCTATACCTCGCCCCTAAACTGAAATCGATAAAACATGATGCATTATCATATATGAAAGTATGAAAGTGCAACCCGATGAAGAATCCCATGGCCTAGGTATACAGCGAAATATATTTTAAAACAGAGGTGGGGTTACGATGATGTTGCAGATTGGGCAGTTACCCCCGCCAGCCAGAAATGTTTTTGGGCCAAACGTGCTATTAATATCTAGTATCGTCGCACGTGTCTGCTGATGTTTGGCGTCAACGTCCATCGAAAGCAAATACCCTGGTAAACAAACAAGCAAATAAGCAAATAATAGCGCTGTCTTGCTCAAACATGTCTTGCTCAAACTTGCTCTGGACGATATGCACGCTTCTCCCATTGCGTATGTATAGCAGAGTGTCAGTAGTATTCCACGATACGGTATCATCAGTGTGCTAGCATCACTCCAATCGCTCACTGTTCTGCGAGCACATAGTCGCCAACCCAGATGTCAGCGAGACGCTGCCTCTCTTCTGCGGAAAGTTTAGACATCGTCAGATTGTGTTCTCCGAGCATCGAAGGAACATTGCCCATTGTTTGGAGTCGTTGGTCCTTAGTCCTTACTGTAGTCCTTAGTCCTCAATCCTTAGTCGTTCGTCCTTCGTCCTTAGTCATTAATCCTTAGTCCTTAGTCCTGGGTGAACACGTGAAGACACCACGTCCGACAAGGAAGGGGCGACGAGTAGTCTATTGGACAGAAATATGGAACGGCGAATCTACGTCTACGTTGGTGTATAGTTTTGGATCATTGGGTTTCGTTCATATTTGGCGCATTGACAAAATCAGGTTTGTGTGGCCTTCTGTCTGTCTGTCTGTCTGCCTGTCTGTCTGTAGAGCAAAACCGGGAACGGGCAACAGGACAATAGCATAGTAGTGTTGTGCATATTGGCTCATACACTTCAGTAGATACGCTATGATGCGGCACAATCGCCCTCTATCGGGTCGGTCCCACTCGATACCTGGTACATGTTAAAGTGCACGGCGCATGAATGCTAGCCCGATCTCCACCCGATTTAATCTATCTACGGATTTATCTATTATATATTTTTCGTCTGATGCCCACTTTTGAACTTGAAAATAGAGTTAAGCTTTGATGCCCAACTGCTCAATAGCAAATTAGAGCTAAGATTTCGGTACCCGAAAAAAATATTTTTGTGCAAAACATATATATATTTCTCCCACACATTCGGAAAGCCCCTGTTCTCCTCACGTCTGTCTGCGTGTCCGGCACAGTGTTTCACATCGCAAGTTGGCACAATACAACGCTTGGTGCAGCACAAACCCTAAGGTGTCTATTTCGCCAGGATACGTCTCGAAACACAGGCCTGTATTCAAACGAACAATCGACGGGGTTCCTGCGTATCTTTGTCCGAGCCCACTGTGTATTTTTGGGCAAAAAAAACATTTTATCCCACCTATTCGAAAAGCACCTGTTCTCCACACGTTTATCTGCTTGTCCGACATCATGTTTCACGTCGCAAATTGGCACAATACAACGCTCGGAGCAGCGCAAACCCTAATGTGTCTCTTTCGCCAGGAAACATCTCGTAACACAGGCATGTATTCATACGAACAATCGTCGGGGTTCCTGCGTATCTTTGTCCGAGTTTGGTGCCCACTTTGTTTTTTTGGGGCAAAACAGTTTTTTTTGCTCCCACACATACGAAAAGCACCTGTTCTCCTCACGTCTGTCTGCTTGTCCGACGCCATGCTTCACGCCGCAAGTTGGCACAATACAGCGCTTGGACCAGCACGAATCTGAAGGCGTCTCTTTCGCAACACAGGCCCGTAACCATACGAACAGTCGTTGATGTTGCTGAGTATCTTTGTCCGAGTCTATTGCTCACTTTGTTCTTTTTTGTGCAAAAAAAGGACAGTTTTTCTGCCACAAAAAATATACCCCAGTGAAATGTTTTTCCTCCCACACGTTCGAATGCACCAATTCCCTTCATGTCTGTCTGCGTGTCCGACACCATGTTTCACGTCGCAAGTTGGCACAGTATAACGCTCGAATCAACATAAATTTCAAGGCGTCTCTTTCGCCGGGAAACATCTCGCAACAAAGGCCTGTACGATATTCATACGAACAATCGTCGGGGTTGCTGCGTATCTTTGTCCAAGTTTGATGCCCACTTAATTGTTTGTGCAATAGGTATTTTTTCTCCAAAATGTTCGCAAAGCACCTGTCATCCTCACGTCTGTCTGCGTGTCCGACACAATGTTTCACGTCTCAAGTTGGCACAGTACAACGATCGGAGCAGCGTAAATATCAAGGCGTCTCTTTCGCTAGGAAACGTCTCGCAACACAGGCCTGTATTCATACGAGTAATCGTCGGGGTTGCTGCGTATATCTTTGTCCGGATATATTTTCGGCTTTATATTCCGTCCGTTTTCCTCGGGTATCCTAGATTTTTCCATCGCCCATCTGTCACACTGTTGTTTCGTGGGCTGTCTGTTACACTGCCTACAGTGTCGTTCGTATACGTAAAGCTCAGAGTCTGTCACACTGCAGCTGCTGTTGTAGCATATGATACCACGCATACATGAGCACAGTACGCGTATGATTTTGGGATTTCTTCGTACCTTCTGTTTTTTTCTTCCGCTTCTTTTTGCGGTATCCTGGATGTGTCCATCGGCTGTTTTTTGACGCTACTGCTGTTTCTGTATCGTAACGTCTCTTGCCCGACGTGAGGTCCGTCGGCTGTCTGCCGTGCTGCTTCTATTCGCTGTTGTTCGTGCACGTTCAACTCAGAGTCTATCACGTTGCTGCCGTTGTATCATGTGATACCATACATAGGCGTAGTACAAAGAATACGATCATCAGGATTTCTTGGTGTCTGTTGTATTGTTTCCTGTTTCTGTTTACAAACTTATTGCTTCACCGTGACGCTACCGCCGTGGGGGCGGGGGCGCCGATTATTTCCTAGCACCTGATTCATACCAAAATATGTGTTCGTGTGCTTCGTATTTGTCGAAGTTGTTCAATTTTAGCTATATAGACGAACTCAACAGGGTTACTATCACCTCTGCTGGCGTGAAGGCCCATTGATCTACGTTAGTCAGATGCCACAAGCCACGGATACTCGCCCCTACTCCACGGTAAACCACGGATTCCCCATGGGGAACCTCACGGAGAGACCCATAGGCCACCCCATGGTACACCATGAGGCACCCGATGGCATGCTCATGGGGCAAGCCGTGGTGCGCACGATGCCATCAAACACCCCATGGCCCCATGGGGTGCACCATGGGATATACCATGGGGACGTCCCACGGGGCACGCTGCGATGGCGTTTCTCCCATGGGATGCCCCATGGGCCATTCCATGTACCAGGGTATATAGTAGACAGTTGACGGCACGAGAGTGATTACCGCTCGCACGCACTACCGTGCGACATCGCAAGTATATTGTACTGCAGCTGCGAACGAAAGAGACTTTGTTGCTGGTATACATGTAGCTTGGTATCACGCAATCGGTTTTGGGATTCAACGGTGATAAACAAACGATCGACCAAGCTCTTTCAGACTTTGGCCGAAGCAAGGCCCACGATGCATGGGTTTTACGTTTGACACACTGCTGTTCAGGTGGACGCGTCGGGCGTGCGGGATAGGCATACGCATTTGCTACCGAGGTCGTCGCTTTAACAAGGGCGAGCCCTCATGTACCCGGAACACTCCACAGCTAGCGCTAGCACTATCTTCATACAGCGGTATTGCACCTCGGTCACTGAACGTGAGTCTGCATCTACAGCCAAAATGTACTACCTAATCTGCTCGTACGGTAGTAAGATTCGACGTTGATGTTGATACAATACGATATGTTCACGAGGCGTTTACCCGTCATGGGCAGAGAATACAGTAAAGCAAACAAAGGTACTGTAGTATCGGCACCTGTTTGGTTGGATCCGCCATGAAGGTCGTGGCAAAGACAGAATATCGCCGCAAAGACAGCAGAGGTGGCAAAAACGTGATTGACCGAGGGTTGACTCACCTCCCTTGCTTGGTTTGTTGACGACGTGAACGAGCAGCTTGTCATCACCCCTGCCCCTGCGTCTCGCCATCATCCGAGATCCATGACAATATCCCAAGATATATGATATATGATACAATCCAACATATCATATAATACAAGATCCAAGATCCATGATACGAACTGAACCGGAATAAAAAGATCCAAGATTCATGATACGAACTGAACCGGAACAAAAATCGTAACAGCCGAATGCGGTGGATTATTTATCAGGGATGGCGGTTACGGCGAGTTATAGGGTTCCTCCTTGCGGGCAACAATGATACGGTAAATAAGCTATTGTAGGTATGTACGGAAGTTACGGCAACAACGTACGGCGGACGTTCGATACGTGCGAATACCCATACGGCCGTAACCGTCATCCCTGACGTGTATGCGGTTGAGAGTGGAACGGTAGAGGCGGAGATTGCTATTATTCTTTGAAGTTGTGCGATGTTTTCCGTCGACGCGAGCCGGGGCTCGTTGCCAGGGTTTGGGGGGGGTGTGAATCGGGGTGAACCACCTCGGCCCCCTGCGACAGGACGTACAGTATTACGAGGTGCTCTTCTTCACCGTGCAACACAGCAGACATAAAATTTTATGGGGTCTTTGTTTTGTTCCATTTCGTATCGCTTCAAAAAAACTCGATTCTTCGGGGATTGATGTACGTTATTTTACTTTGTCTTGAACGCCCATGGGTGCTTCCATGGCACTTCATGGGCCTTCATGGGCCTTCATGGCACTCCCATGGGGCTGCCATGACACTTCATGGACTTTGCTCTTAAGTCATTTTCTTGGGCCTTCGTGGGCAGTCATGGCACCTCACGCGCGTTTATAAGCTTCCAAGGCACGTGTGTGTATGATACTTTCATAAAAGACATGAAATTCCAATAACGTTGAAACTGACTGCCATGACAGTTTCATGGCAGCTTCCGTGAGAACTTTCCTGAAAACTCCCATGGGACTGCTATGAGACTGCCCGTGGTAGTGCGGCAGTGCCATGCCACTGCCATGGTACTGCCTGCCGTGGAACTGCCATGGAACTGCCATTGGGTGCCATCATGTATGTGCTGTGAAAATGCCATGAGGTGCCATGAGGTTCGATGAGATTCCGTGCGTGGCCATGAGCGACACGAACGGTCATGAAATTCCACGAGCGTCCATGATCGCCCATGCACGTTCACGAACGTCCATGAATGTGCATGGGACTGCCGTGGGAGTGCCATGGGAAAGCCGGATAACTTGCATCCATGTGGAGGATGTGCATTATTTGACTTGTTTTGGCGCGCCATGGTAGTCTCCATGGCGTGCCATGTGCCATGGCATGTGTCATGGCATTGTTATGGGCTTCCGTGGCAATGTCATGGCATTCACATGGCACCACCATGGCTATGCCATGGGAGTCATATATTTAATGGGTTTTCACGAACGAACATGGGGTTTCATGGCAGTGCCGTGGCAGTGCCATGGGGCTTTCGTGGCATTGCCATGAGTTGTCATGGAAACTTTCATGGGGTCGCCATGAAAATGTGTCAAGGCCGTGCGATGGGACCATGATGAGTCTTCATGGCACCGACTGCTACGGCATGCCATGGAAACGTTCATGGGGTTGCCATCAAATCGTCCCAAGACAGCGACATGGGAGCGTCGTTGCCGTGCTATGGCACTCCTAACCCTAAACCCCAACTCTAACCGTACGCCCATGGCAGTGTATCCTTGTGGCGTGTCAAGGCGATGCCATGGCCCGTGCCGTGGCACGTGACATGGCGCTCGCATTTGCCATGAAAACGTTAAATAATGTACATCGTTGCACCCAGACCTCGCTACGTATAGACTTACGTATATAGGCTACGTAGGTATCTGTAAGTTGTACCCCAAGTCGAACGGTATGCCCTTGGGATTGACGCTATACTACTGTTCTACCGACTTCCACGCCATGTCCGCCTGACTGACGTTGTGGGGGTTTGATGCCGAGGGGTGGAAGTAATCTTCAGCCAAAGACATTGCGCTATCCAGCCATGTAGGAATTCAACGCCGATAGGTCGAAGTACTCTGCAGCCAAACACACTGCTATACAGCCGTGCAGGCATATCAAAGGCTTCGTCGCAGCCGGGGTGCACTGTTGGCCACGTGCGCCTCTCATCCCCCTCGCCCGAAAAGGTGGCTATTCCACCTTGACATATACAAAGGTGCGATATCCAGTGTTGTTCGGTATGTACGTCTACTTGCATCTGTACTAAGTGCTGGCGTTTTTTCTTGGCTTAAAGTATTGATTTGGCAAGGGCGCTCCCGTGTATATTAACACCAGAACGTGAATTTTCACCCGTGACTGCCGCTCTTTGCACGCCTTATGGTAGCATATTACACGTTAAAGCTACCTCCTCTCTCTCTTAGACCTTAAACTAGAATTCGTCGCGTACAAAGACCCCCCGCGGCCACCTTGACCGATTTCGACGCTCATCCACCAGACATCACGCACACAAAAGTATCACCAGTCACGTACCCGGCGCGTGGATCACAGCTCGCTGTTGATCACGTTGATGAGAGCCCGTGGTCAGCTTATATGCCCAATAAAAGTATACCGATCAACCCGTTGCCAGCAGCACAACGCGGATAATGCTAAGTTCCGCTAATCTACCCAACGTACCACCACCAAAACACGGAACACAACATAGCAGGAAGTTGAAGCAACCAAAAAACAACACCACAGCACTACATCCGTGGCTGCGCTATCGCTACCCGCAATAGTTAACGCCGTGCAGCAGACTGCACGATGGAAATGGAAATGGAAATGGAAATAGAAACAGACTGGCGCGTGCTACCACAGAGGTAGCAATTTTCGGTTTTTTGTTTCTGAATGACGGAGCTACTTTACCCAAAAACGTCGGAATGTCGTTCTTGTTTCGCAATCTGATTTTTTTGGGTACCTTGGCCATCGTTTTGTTCATCGGGTTGCACTTTTATTCTTCTCAAAATCAGTTTTTGGGTGAGGTATAGAGGTCCTCAAGTGAGGAGCACGAGAAAAAAAATGGTGCACCTCTATCGTACCATTAGTAGCATGTGTCGGACCGAACGTACCAAACAATCTTGCTGTCTCGTTGCTAGCACATTCCCACCACACGAACAAGGGAATGCAAAACAACCAATAAACAGCTACTATTTTGCGAAGGAGTTATCACACTACAGTGGAGCACAACCTCCGTTGAGCGATATTGCAGTCATGGTACAAAGTCCCCCTACCCTTTCCGGTACTGTGCTATGCGCATGGCTGCATGGTGCCATCACGGCGTCGCAGCCGCTATGAAGACCCCATGTTGAATGTGATCAAACCCTGGCCTGCTTTGTGATAAAAATCGTACCATATGCAATTTACCAACCAGAAGCGGGGGTACAACCATTAAAATTACACCCGGGCATTGACGCAATAACTCCAAACCACGCCCTGATACAGTTCAAGACTAAGCGATTGCAGCAACCATGCTACTTTCAACATTCTTCAAACCACACCCTGATACAGTTGGAGACTGCGCGATTGCAGCAACCCTGCCAATTTTGATACTTTGCCAACCACTCTGTACATAAATTTAAGGATCATTTGGGTATTCCTATTAATACACCAACGTTCCTTACATTTTTGTCCAGAGTGGTATATTTTAGAGGTCAGGATTACCCACCGACAGCATTCTACCTAAAACCGTGCTATCTCCAGTTTAGCCGCTTGTCTCCTAAGTCCTTCCAGGCTTTAAAGGCAGCCGTGAAGACTGTCGAATGTCTCCTTGCTAAGATATCCTTGTCAGCGTCGTAGCCTCCTCCCACCACGCACGCCACAGGCACCCCCAGTTCCAGGCAGGTGTTGATTACGTAGTAGTCCCTTGCGAACATACCCCGGTCTGTTGTGTGCGGAAATGCACCACGAGCAAGAAATACGGGATCGACAATTTGTTAACCACCTATCACATCGCGTAAAACACGAAGCAATAGTGACACTCGAAATTGGGGGAGATTGTGCATTCTTTAGCGGGGGAGATCGTACGGGTAAACTGACAAAGAGGCAACAAATGCTGTGCTAGTGCCAACTCTTCTATCCCCGAAAACGTGTTACTCTATCCGACGCCGCCAGCATATCAGAACTACAGAATCAAGCAAACTCGCTCTGCAACCGCACCTCGCAATGGTGGTAAAAGCGATGCTCCTCGATGCTCCTCCCTTTTGGTACTGCTAAGAATGCCCATCGATAATATTGCTGCTACGGATTGGAAGCAAGATGGCCATCCCCCAGAGGTTATTCCTCGGTGCAAAATCTCACCTGAAATATCCATCTTTCCGAGCCTATCGCCGGCATGCATATCGACTCCGGCGTCTGAATCGAGGCCCCATAATCGGCAGGGATAAAAGCATCATCAAATACACAATGAGCACCATCGAATACATACTGAGCCACGACGAGAGTGCCTGCCAGAACTTGAAAGGTATATCCCTAGTAATCCAAGACTACTATCCCAAGGTACTGTGCCTAGTCGTGGTCGAACGTCAACGTTCTTTCCAACCTTGCATGTATTAGCTGTTTCTTGATATCATGTTCACAACAATATCATCAAGATGAAGGTGGTGATGTTTCACGCTACGATCCACCAGGTATTACCGTACTACCTGTAGTTTCGCCCAAGCTATCTAGCAGGTACTACGGTACTAAATGGTCCCGTCCAATTTAGGAGGCACTCAAGCGTCTAAGCGGTGACTTTGCAGTGTCCCCAAAGAGGGAACAGCTAACACCGACACGCACACATTTTAAGGTCCCATAGACGTGATAGCCATATCGCCTTACCGTACAGAACCAAGTCCGGCGGATGTTGTGTAAACTCGTCCGGAAGCACTCGCCGCAGCGCTGACAGTAAATCTTCGTCTCCTGCTGCTGACGGAAAGCCGATGTCGATATCGGAACACTGGGGGCGGCGGCAGAAGCATAAGGCCGATTGAGGGTGGTTCGTTTCCGACTATTAGTTTGCATGCAGCCGCTTGCTGAGGTATTGAATACATATTATGGCGGCATGCGCCTGGGCGACAATCACTTATCATGCCGAGCGTCGTGCTTGCAGTGAAGCCGCCGGAAGCTTGAGTAGTACACAGTATAGAGCGTGTGACGGCTTCTGTCTGCAGTACTGTACTGTATGCACTACATTGTACAGACCAACGCTCAACCCTTTGGCGCGAAAGGAATGCGACACACGAAGAGCCCTGTCAATGGATCAGCACAATCTGGCAATACAGACTCCAACCAATGTATCGACAGCGCGTCATTGAACGTGCTTGCAATAGAATACAGCAATACAGCGCGGCTTCATCAACTACGCAAACTACGGCAGGCAGCGCTGCCCACCTGCTTGTTGGCAGGGAAGTTGTCTTGGCAGTGAAACGAGATAGTTCGGACAGAAGGATCCTCAGAGAAAATGGCTGCTGTGCCGTCTCCCTGGTGCACATCGCAGTCCACAATCGTCACCTGCACTAAGCAAGACAGCAAGAAACAGGCGTAGCAAGCACATTTTGGGTTAAAATGTTTCTGACTGGTGGGTTCCTCAACTGAGGACCTACGACTACCACTTCGTGTTTAACGATAATGTTTGACGCCTGCTACGATAGAGGTATCATTTTTCGACTAAAACGGTTCTGATAGACGGGGCTCCTTAACCCAAAATCGTCGCAGTTTCATTCTTTTTTTGGAAAAACACTCGTTGTACACCTAGGCCATGGGATTTTTCATCGGGTAGTACTTTTAGTTTTCTCCAAAATCTGCTTTTGGGAGAGGTACAGAGTTCCTCAAGTGAGAAGCCTCAGAATAAAAAGGGTGCACCTCTACCGTACTATTAGTAGCATGCATCGTTTGATACCAGTATATACCTACAGTAGGCCATGGGATTGACCATCAGGTTATAAAATTACATTTTTTTCTCAAAATCAGGTTATGGGTGAGGTAGAGAAACTCCTCAAGTGATAATCCACAGAAAAAATAGGCGCTCTTATACTGATACCGTAGCATGACCTGAGGAGGAAGGAGTGCTGAGGTGGTAACTGTCGACAACAAGCCGCACCGTAGTCGCGCACCCTGTTGTGGTGTGCGACAAAAAAAATACGCCTCCGCTCTTCGACAACTACACTTATATGTGGATTTTGCTGCACGCTTATGCAACGGAACAAAAGCGTACCTCCGCATACTACAGAAGGTGGAGCACTCGCAAAGGCTGCACAAACCACGAACGCAAGAACTACACAGCACCATCGCGTGGTTTTCCGGGCGCTTCTATGTTCGGCGCACTACAGTAGGTATCAGCTATGTAACAAGCACACGTGGAGCTGCCCCGTCCAGCGTGGGATTGGTTGTTTATCTGCATGAACTGCACGGGGAAAACGAGGTCCTTCGAACGATACATGTCGAACGCTTACTTAACCAACAATACTATAGACATAATAACATTTGTCTCCACTTTATTTTTAAATCTTAATCACTTCATTACAAGGACCTGCTTCGCTCTCAGCGCTCCCACTTGGAACACGCCTGCCTAACTCCCATTCTCGGAGAACCCTTCCCGGCTTTCTTTGCGTTCTTTGCTTTCTTCGCGTTCTTCGTGTTCTTTTTTCTCGCTTCTCTTCGTTTTCCCTTCCTTTCGTCGTTATTTTGCGTCTTTCTCGATTTTCTCGCTCAGCTTCGACTCTTTTTCGATTCTGATTCGTGTTTCGAGAAATCGTTTTTCGATTTTTTTTTCCGATACCCGTACCAGGGTATATTTTTTCCGATATATCTTTTTCCGATATATTTCCGATTTGTTTTCCGATACCAGGTATATATTTTCCGATTTTTTTTATATTGTGGGCGTTTTTATCAGGTTTCTCTGTTATACGAGTACGTACGTACGACTACGTGCGTGCACGGTTATTTTGCCCGTATCATGATACGTTCGTTCGTAGACGACACGTTTATTTTGCACCTGCTTCTTCTGCTCAAATCACGAAAAAAACACACCCACCCATAGCTACTACATCCACCATAAGGACAGAACAGCACAGCACAGCACACCGCACTCAGCCCTCAAGGCATCAAAGCACACGTATAAAATACCAGGTAGTACTAAGTAGCTGCTGCGCGACAACACAAGTAATTCAAGTACGAGTAGTCAGAGTAGGCGAGATCAGCATGTTTTTGTCGTCCCATAAACATACCTCGTACAGCTCTTTTTTTCCCATTTTTTTATGTGTCTCTTCTTTTTATTATACGTACCAGTACGGGGTAGGTTTAGGTTCGTACGTACGTACAATACACGTTTATTTATGCGTCTATCTGTTTCTTTCTGCTCAAATCACACAGCAAGCACACCCAGCTGCAGCTCCTGAGCTAGCCTGTTTTTTTGTCGTCGACCATCTACTACTACTGCAAGCACAGCACAGCGCAATCTGTCCAGCACAACGAAGCAAAACACGTATAATAGTACGTGCCGATATATAGCGCGACCTACATCATGTCGTCGAGCATCTTCTACAGCTCGCCGTGACCCACATCATGTCGTAGAGCATCTTCTACAGCAGCTTGCCGTGTTTTCAAAACGAACGGATACTACAACGAAATCTGCCCGTCCAGAAAACGTGTACGACCACAAGCAGCCGCAGCTAGCTGGTGATGCGCAAAGACTTGCCTTTATTTCCAACTCATGAAGATTCAACATTACTACTACTCTTCTCTCCGTCCTTTCTCTTTCGTTCGGATGATCATGTGATGCATGCGTGAATGCGACGTCCGGTTTATTTTCCTAGAGCGTTGAGCTCTTGGCATTTTCAAGTCGCAAGTTGCACCAAACCATGGACCTCTGTCCGCGTCACGTTTTGCTCTATCTGAGCTAGCGTAGCGGGCGGATGCCGCCCGCGGAGCGAAGCGCCTTGTATAACGATACATACTATATAATGATACCAGGTACATACAATAACTACCTTAGCCGTGAAGTCCAGCCAGCTCACAGCTACCGCACAGCCCTATTAATAGTAATCGCCACTTTTTTTCGATATTTTTCTCCCTTCAAATCCCAACGGGCTTAAACCGTTCTTTCAACGGGTGGGTGGATACCCATGGCCAACCAGCACATCCGGGGTCCGTGCTGATTAGTTATTACCTGGTATACTTCGTATATTAACTTGTTAAATAGGTTGAAGGCTACATAAACAAAAGCCGTACGTGGTACCTGGTACGTAACACGAACGACTGTATATGAACGAGTACGTATGTATATATATGTCGCGACTGATGCCATTGCAAAATCAATGACACTGCTGCTGCTGCTGGGGTACCCATCTACACCCAGTATCCGTGCTGATTACTACCAGGTATTGCTTACCCTATCAATCCTCTTAGGATTATTTTCTTCCTTGAAGTACGTGTAGTGTTGGTAAGCAACATAAACGGTTGCTTTGATTATCATTGCTTATTTCGTTTTTTTGTTGCTTGGTCAAGCATGTTTAGTTGCTTATGTGGTTTGTATGGCGTTTAGAATAGCATACTAAAACCCATATATATAATTTGATGGCATTTTAGAACGGTCATACCTGGTACGATTTATCTGTGCACTAAACACATACCTGGTACCAGGGTACGCTTTGTTTGAATAGATTTTACAATGGGCATCCTAAAACTCACACGCTTAATTTGTATAGCATTTAGTATACCATACTAAAATCCATACAGCTGAAATATGCAAACAAGCACGCCCTTGTTGCTTTGATTGTGCTTACATTAAAATAAGCAAGCCAAAATATCTTGATTAAGCTTGTGTTTTGAAGTTGCTTGCCAACTAAGTTGCTTGCCAACACTTCGTACTTGAAAGGGAAAAAGTTGTCGAAACATGTTGACGATTGCAGCCTTGACCACACGGAGGGAGCATAGCGGGCCGCTGGCTTAGGGTGTGGTTAATTTACGTTCCGAACTACAATCCAAGGAGTGGCACGACACGCACGCGGCGTAATAAGACACCACGGCAGAGGTGCACCGATTTGTTTCTGAGGCTCCTCACTTGAGGAGCTTTATACCTCACACCAAAAACGGATTTTGAGAAACAAGAAAGTGAAACCCGACAAACAATCCCGTGGCCTAGGTATACAAAAAAAATCATACCTTGTATTGCAGACCAAGCATGAAATTCGGGCGATTTTGGGTTAAGGAGCCCCGTCTTTCAGATTTTTTTTTAGCCAAAACGTGCTACTTCTGTCGCAGTACTCGTCGATACTATTCATACTACTGTGTGTGTGTGTGTGTGTGTGTGTGTGTGTGTGTTTTTCATCCCATTTATTCTGTGCGCCAGTCAGATGTGTTTGACGCACCAGCCGGGGTCACACAGGAGGAAGGTAAACACAGAAGAATTTCTCTCCACCTTTCCTCCTGCGGTGCTTGCCTTAATTTTTATCGCGAGAGGGGTTCAGCCGTCCCTTTCCCTCG
>JAYJMJ010000166.1:76643-99816 GCA_036873875.1 Laminaria ephemera | reverse complement strand
AATTCCTAACTGTTTTTCTGACCGGGTCACTGGGGTTTACATGGGGATAATTGTATTGTATGGTAACACCCACATTTTGTAATCCTATAATACCTCGTGGAAAATTACAAAGCAAGGTTCAAGGTCTACCGCCAACATAGATAGGGGAACAATTTCGCAGGCCTGTACGAGAGCCCTGGAGCTACGTACGAAAGCACCTGCCACTACAGTACGAGTATTGTCATTGTATACGTAGGAGCCCCGGTAGTTCTAAAGCTACTCGAGAAGACTCCCTCGCATCTGACCAGGTACTGCAGCATCCTCGTATCAAACGCTGCAGAGCTGCAAGAGCGCGCTGTCATACTCGCTGGTACACACACGCATTTTTGCTGTGCGCGATGAGGAAAGAACAAAAAGGGTCAGACATACCTGCCGAAGATACCAGCTGCGTCGCCATCGCCTGCATGTGACGAGAATGCCCTGAGCAGGGAAGATACATCCAATGAGCAGTGAGAGTTCAAGCCACTGCCAACTCGAAGGCCTGCCAAGCGCATCGAGCTTGCGTATAACATGCAACATCATGCAAAGAAGATGCGGCGGAACCGGCAGGAAGTCCAAGCATTATACACCGCCATCAGAACCTTTCGGAACTCCCTTGAACTATCTATCCCCCCCCACCCCCTCAATACACCGTTACCAGAACTTTCTGGAACTCCCAAGCCTTTACGTACACCATCCACCGAACACCTCGTGATCAAGCATCAAGCACCAACAAGCACCAACCGCCAACCACGAAGGATGCGGTACTTCCTACTGCATAAGCCTCGTGGCTGCATCACCTCCACAGTGGATGACACTGGTCGAGGCCGGCCGACAGTGTACGATGTCGCCAAAGTCGCAGGTAAAAAAACACGATTTGTTTTTCATACTCGTACGTGTACTTTCGTGCCCGCACTCTTGCCTCAAGTAGTAAAGTGGTAAGCTACCCTCGTTTCCTCGTACTCTGTGCGCCGTCCCAGCCGCTGTGCTGTGTACTCTTGGCATTGACGAGTGGTCGGACTGCCCTAGGTTAGCCGCATATTGAAAAGTATACCAGGCTTTGGTCAAAGTCGCAGGTCATTCGCGATTTGTTTTCCATACGTGTGCTTTCCTGTCTGTCCTTGTTCTCTGCGCCGACTCGCCTCTGCTTGCTGGTGCTATGATACGCATCACAGGTGCTCAGGTGCTCTTGGCATTGGCGAGTGGTGTAACTGCCCTCGGTTGACCGCGCTTGCTTGTGTATTGACAGGTGTGCCGGGCTTTGGCCCTGTCGGGCGACTTGATTTCGATACCTCGGGGGCCTTGATCTTCACTGACGATTACAAGCTCAAGAAGGCCATTTCCTCCCCCACGTACGTGTAGAAAGCAATGATACCAGGTATACTCGTTCTGGTGTGTGTCATCACATCACGTCTGCTAACAGTCCAGTTATTAATAGTACCAGGTAACCATATCAGAGTCGTAGTCAAGGCTGTCTGACAATCTCTCTGGGGGAGGAGTACAACAGCTCCAGCAGCGCTGACATGCTTCCACCTCACGTTGCCCGGTTAGTGGATTTCGTGCGTCGCGCGACGCAGTGCGAGTAAAATTGCCGATGTGTCCTGTACTCGTATACCAAGTATCATTTTTTTTGTGCTGGTTTTTGTATATACCCCCGCCGGAGATCTGTTGTTTTTTGCAGGCAATCGGTGGTGAAACCTTCAGTTGCTGTATTAACAGTTCACTTTACGTCGGCGCCTGTCGTTATTCTCCAAACAGAAAATATCGAGTTTGCGATCGATCTACTTGCTGTAATATGGACGGCTATCATACGTACAAGTATGATAGGTCTGGAACCCTCTCTACGAGTACTCGTATACTGCACGTGGAGTCTGACGGGTATATACATCTACAGTATGTATGCATAATCAGGTATCTGCTATTTATGCTCGTACGAGTACTGTAAGTCATACATGCAGTATGCAGTAACATAAAGGGTAGCTGGTGCGAGCTCTGGTACAAGGTATCGTGTGGCGGGAGGCAGCGGTCCGCAGAAACTGCGTTTAGATCCCGGAAACCCGGAACGCAGGAGGGCTGCGGGCGAAGATTATATTACGTTGTTGTGCTGTTTTGCGCGCATGTTGACGAGGTTGACCGCTGCTGCCCCAGCGCGCTCTGCGATGACGATTTTTGGTATCCTCTTGGTCGAGATTTGCGTTTTTCCCGATGTGAGGCTCTGGTACGAGTATTCGGTGCTGCTTTTTTCAACCACCGCCGCTACCGCCACCACCGCTATCGCCGAAGCCGCCACCGCCGCCACCGCCGCGATTCTTGCCGTTGCTGCCCTTTGCATGTCTGCCGTATTTGTGCTCGTGAAGTTACAAAGGGCTGGCCAAGGTGGGAACAGTCCCGTCCATGGAAAAGGTTTATCATGCTCTCATCGCAGGGACCGTCACGCCTGACGAGAAGGGGGTAAGTGGGAATGCAAAACGTGTACGAACAGCAGTGCTAATATCAGTACCAGAGTAATATGATATGCCCATGCCGTGCGGCGCATCCTTACCTAATAATCATAACCGAAAAAATAATCATTTTTAAGTTGATTTTAGTATAGAACGCATTATTACAGAGTCTATCGACGATTTCCCCTATATTTCCTTCAGCCCATATCCCGTTTTCCCTATATTTATTTCTCCAATCCGCCAAACTCCAGATATTTCACACATTCTTCTACTTTATCCTATTTTATCCGAAATTATTCAATAAAACATGCTCCGCATAAAACTTTCCGGTGAAGTTTTAGAAAACATAAGACTGATGTCATCATCCACGGCCAATTTTCCAATTATTAAGTTTTTCCGAAAAGTGACGTCACGATTCCGGAATCGTGACAACTGTCGACCAAGGGTTTTCTTACATTCAAAAATTCCAACCTAAAAAATTAACCAATCAGAAAACTGCGGGCACGAAATGTCTTTCTCTCTACCCATATTTAGCTAGACGGACATACGGTCCGGCTATTAATAGGCTTTTTTTTCCGTCTAGACGGCGTGTCCGCTATCCCCCCATAAGAAAACGCCTACAAACGCCAGTCCTACAGGCAACATAAAATAGTTTTCGCTGATGCGAGCTGCTTGTCTTCCTCGTCGAGCGCCCTTTCTTCTCGGCCGCTCTTCCTGTGTGTTGCGCCTAGAATACCACGTGGCATAGTGGCATGGTCAACAGGCAGTTTTGTCGGAGATACACCAGTGGAGAACTCGTACAGATGCTTCGTATCTCATACTTTCGCCGGAGATCCAGCAGTAGTAACCTTGTGCAGATAGCATGTACTGCAGGCGGGGCGACTATGCTTGCAAGTACTGTAGGTTAAAAAGCATGCGAATTTGTGCAGCATGAGTTGTTGAGAGCATCCGCTCGCGTCTTCCGACTGATATTGGAGGCCCAGAGTGTAAGCTGAACTAACCCCAGCCGAACGTACTTGTTCAAAGGAACGATATGATAGCTGGTTGCCGTTGACAGATGGTTGTCCACAGCAGTACACAACGATCTCAACACTTCGCTTGAGTGTGAGGCATCACGGGACTCCTCAGTCGGGGCTGCTTGTAGTGCCCCACATCATGCTTGCGTGCGGTACCTGTCGGAGTAAGACTTAAAAATGGAGGCTAGTTTGCTTTACGGGGGAGGGCACAACGGAATTTGAAGAACGCCGCGAATCGATATCAGGGTAGGCCTTCATCCAGCATGCATTCGGCAATGTTTGGTGCGTCTACGGTAGAGCGACACTGATGATCTTGCACTACGTAGTTCAGTCTGAATGCAGGTGGAAACGATCCCGCCTCCCTGTCCCACAAACTCAAAACAGGATCACAGCCATTTACTATGCATGGTTGTATTTTGTTTTATGGGCTGTGGCATTCCACGTCCAGAAGACAGTTTGTACTCAGTGTGGTGTCGGTCGGCAAGACCGCATTCTCAGCACTGTACTCTTGTTGAGGGCACTTGTCGGCATTTGCTTAGGGCTTGAGCCTGGCCCTTAGGACGATGAAGTCGCACCTGAAGTGTGATAGTAAGGTTCGCAAGCTCCAGCAAGCTCAGCCGATATGTTATGACATCCCCGTGCGTGGCGCCCTCCCCTTCTATGATCCTCAAATGGGACCGACCCAGGTTCATCAACTGAGAGAACCGTTGCACTTCAGCCGAAAATTGGACGGGCCAGGAGGTGAGTTTATGAGCTTTAACTTAGGTACGTGCGCGCGTTTGTCTCTCCTATATACTGAAGGTCGTACCGGTACTGTGTAGTTGAGCATGTTGACTAAAGGCCTCCGACAACGAAGGTCCGGGAGTCATGCCCGCGTCGGGCGAAGTTTGACGCAGGAGGAATGCAAGACGTAGTCATAACTTTAGTATACAGTAGTTGTCCCTCTATAGTGCCGGTATGTGCCAGCCGGAATTACCGGCGCTATAGCGGCAACCGGCGCTACTCCGCATACTGCCACTACTGGTTGTTCCCACCTGTGCCAAGCGATTTCACAGGCACTATATATAGCGGGCAACCGGCACTACTCAACCGACACAATAGAGGGGCCTCTACTGTATACTAGGAATTATGAATTGTGTCTGATAAGTGATGATGAAGTAGCGTCACCATTCCTCTGGCGCGCCAGCCGTCGTACCGACGCGTTTTGTGTTTTCTTGGCTCTCCGTAACATTAAAACATTATACGAAGTAAGCATACATATGGCACCTTCAGTGGGAGTCGATCATGTCTATATTGTGTTCCCGACTTTGACTCCAGAGGCCTACCAGAACATGTGCATTTCCGGAAAATATATATTTATTGATATCCGCCATGATACCAGGTACTGCTGTCTGTGTTGAGACCACCCCACCACACTCTGCAGTAGGTTTGACGGTGCTTTAGCTTGGTCTTGTATCTCGAAGAATGAGCTAACTCCTTCGTGCCGTCGTTTTTGTTTCTGTCTTGCATTGAAAATCACCGATTAGTTGATCGTCTGAAAGGAAGGGATCAACGCGATTTAGCTCTGTGATCGGCAGTTGCGATTGACATGATTAACCTTGACTAATTCGGTGTGCTTTGGTTCAGAGTGCTATTTCGGTAGGACAGTTGAATAAACGTGCGGCGAGGTGGCCTACTTTACGTTCCGGTCCTACAGTACACACTACAAACATAAATATTATCCGATTGGGTCCGGTTTACTCCCTGGTACACTGCACGGAACCTTTGCTCGATACGCTTGCCTTCCAGTCACTACACACCAAGGATGCGTGTCACTGTGCTACGGTAAATTTCAAGAGCTCACGTTTTCTGTATGTTTCCCTCTCGTTTACCAGGGAGTTGGACGAAGCCTGCAGAGGCCCGCGTGCTACTGACGAAAACCTTCGTGGCGGGGCAGTCTGTTCCGTGGAGATTTAAGCCGGGCACAACGGCAACGATAACATGGATCGAAGTGGTGAGCTGTTCGCGCTGGTTGCACCATTAGCCGCCAATGTTTGCGTAACGACTCGATGGCTGCTCCCGGAGCTGCTAAATTGTCTGTTCCAATGCCTTCCGTGTTAAATGTTTTTAAGGAAGCGGCGATTGCTCGCTGTGCTGACACCCCTCCGATTTGGTTGTTTGATGTCGCATGTCTTCCCTTCCACCGTAGTTTTTCCCTTATACGTCTGACAGACCATTTTCCTAGGTGGACCAGACTTGCGATGACGATAGCGGGTGTCAGGGGTCAGTGCCCCGCCCGACCCTTTCTTGGGCAGCACGCCTCCTTATCATGTGTGTTTTGCACCAACCGTACACTCGACAGCTATAATAAGTATTATCAAAGCATACATATGACCAAAATCGGAAAAAGTGTCACCTCAACCTTGGACCGAGCCATGTCCGCCCGTGAACGCGAACAAAGAGACCGAAGTGTCTCGAGCAATCCGGCGGCTGCCTGAGCTGCGCGATTTTATTGTCGATCGGCACCCGAGACTCGAAAACAGGTTGCTCAAAAAGTGGGCGAATGGTGTGCTTTGATGTTGTCTGCGTGTTCAAGGGGGACTGCACTGTATCAGTGGCTGCTACTACTCTGTATTCTGCGCATCACTGTTTTTCGTCTATCGTAAACTGTATCATCTTGAAGACTTCCGTATATCACACCAATGCTCCTACCAGCAACATAATGGGGTTTTTGGTGCTCGTGTTACACCAGGGGCGGCCCGTGGACCCAGGTGGGGACGGGGTACAATGAAGCCGCGTTCCACCTTCGCGGGATGGAGTTACCGGATCGACTTTTAGTGAAGGCGCTTGAACTCGTTCACGCGGGCGGTGATGGCTTGCACCTCAGGTCAACAATTTCGATAGCTATAGCGTAGTTAGCCGTTCGGCTGCACCGGGCTGTTTGTCGCGCGTGCTGAGCCTCCACCTCACCGTCCCTCCGTATTGTGGATGCATGCGTACGCTTACTTTCCGTCAGGTTTTGCGCGAAGGCAAGAACCGTCAGATTCGAAGATTGTGCCGTCGGAGCGAGTGAGTTGTGCGAATGCTGTGCTGCCCATGCTCCAGGATGTATTGTTTGCTATTCAGAGTCTACAATCATCATCTGCGGTTCTATTTGTACGAGTCGTCGCAGGCTGCCAAACACCATGCAATTTTGAACCTTGCTCCAGTATTTTGATAGCGTACACAGCATGGTGTCTGCTGTAATTCCCCGCACCGAACCCAGAACTGCAGCAAAAGAATGCGGTCGGTTTCAATCACAACGTCGCGATGCACGTGCTGTTTCATGCTCGTAGCGCTAGTCTTTCCTCAATATCTCCGTACGTAGCACAACGGTTGAATTCTGTCAGACATTGACCTGTCTGCCGTGGCCTCTCTCTCGCTTTACTGCCGGCACAGATTCGAGTTAACCCGGCTCCACCGTGTGTCAGTGGGTCCCATCGTGCTCGGCGACCTGAAAGAGGGCTGCAGCCGCGAGCTAAGCCGCAAAGAGGTCGAGGCATTATATAAGCGCTGCCTTCCGCTAGACCCACTCTGCCCTACCGTTGCGGAGATCCAAGACGCCCTGACCTGCCGCCTCAGCCAGACCGCGCGACGGTTACAAGAAGCGTCCGAGCTCGCGAGTTGCCAGTCGAACACTACCCCGAGGGAACCGGGCAACAGGATAGAGCAAAATAGCGGGACAGGCGAAGTGGAGGAGGCGTGCGCAGGGGTGGGTGTGAGGGATGGCGGGGGAGACGACGGCGGTGCTTGCGTGGAACCCTCAAGGAAGCAAGCAGGAGCGGGGATGGGTGACGTCGAGGATTTGCAGAGCATTGTCCAAACTCTGATCGACTTTTCCCGAAGAGACTTGCATGAAACCCCTCCGGGGGCGGCAGGCGAATCCGCCGGACCGGGGTATTGTCCTGGGGAGGAGGAATCGCTGGCTCAGGCACGTGCGGTTCCACCCAACGAGGCACATATGACAGACGGCTATCGTTGCTCTAGGATCGAGAAGCTTGGTCTAACATACAAGTCGATGTAGTGTCCGAAGCGGTGGCATTGGAAAATCGAGCGCTCCGGTGGCGGTGCCGGGTTTGATGGTCGAGGAAGACTACTGCTACTGCTGCTGCTGCTGACGCCATGTTCGGGGGATATAAAGATGGCGTCTTATATTTAGGCGTTGGGGTCCGCAGATTTTGTAGTTTTTGCGGCTTTCAGAGATAGTGGAGCTGATAGTATTAGTGCCGGTTCAGTTCGGGTCGACCTCGTGTTACAAATATTGAAGGGGTATTTCGTCGTTTTGGTGAATTTCGCACTCTAAATGCCTCTACTGTATAAACAGTAGGGCGATCACTCAAATATATGTGCTGCCGGACTTTTTCTAGGCAATAAACCATAGAACGGGACAACTGGGTTTGTTCCAAAGGCGTCCCCATTTTCCACCCCTCTGGTTGGCCGAGTTTTTTTCATGCATGGTTTTGGCTCTGAATACAGCTCGTCGTTGCCACTATTAATAGTGCGGCCTCAACACTACAACCGGCGCCAAGGCAGTGTTTAAAATGTAAGTAGTGAAGGGGGGGGGGGGGACCAAGTTCCCGAGGCGAATCTATCCTATCTTGTAACATAGCAGTACACCGCCATTCGGCGGCTACGCTTGGCATTGCAGTACCCTGTAACGGTAACCAGAGTGGCGAGTTGGCCCTCCTCCGACCTGAACGTGCATGTAAGTACCACCTTAAAAAATCATGCGGGTATATGTCCACGAACGTATACGCCGCGAGTCGTTAGGAAAAATACTTGAACACATTCAAGTGCGTCCAGTTCTACTCTAGTGCGATGGGCCGGGGCCGTCCTACGATACCGTTTTTGGCAGCGCACATCATACCTTCATACATAAACTGCGAAAACCGCACGTACATCGGACTTGACGAAAAAGCAAATGACGGATGAATGACGCATGCATCGCCGCAACGTCATTTAGCTAACAATTCCCACATTATCCTAAGAGGGGACTCACCGGGTGGCTATCTCGACCGCACCTGGTCCCCAGTGGGAGGATCTGTTGGTTGTCCTCTGGTTCACGACGGAGATGTTCCATCGTATCGGATAAACCCTCTCACAGCGTTGACAGGTCTTACAAGGTTGGATACGGGACGAGATTGACGCCTAGATGATCACACAAACTCATGTATATATTATCGAACCATCGAGTGAGGCAAGGGTCACGGCATGGCAAAGCATCGTGAGCCAGCAAGTTACCCGGCGGGATAATAAACTCCCTTTCCCCCGCAGAAACATGAATATCCCCACTGCAATAACCCCCCATCAAGTATGGAACTCCCTCGTCTCCGACGGAATATCTCCGTCGTGAACCAGAGGACAACCAACATCCCCCCTCCTCGGTGCACGACAACAATCATCCCCCCTGCTCAGTATACCGCTAATATGTCGGTTAAACCCTCTCACAGCGTTGACAGGTCGGATACGGGACGAGATAGACTCCCAGATGACCACACAAACTCATGTGTATATTTTCGAACCATCGAGTGAGACAAGGGTCACAGCATGGCAACGCATCACAAGCCAGCTAGTTACCCGGCGGGATAATAAACTCCCTTTCCCCCACAGAAACAGATGTACATCCCCGCTGCAATAATCCCTCATCAAGTATGGCACTCCCTAGTCTCCGATGGAACATCTCCGTCGTGAACCAGAGGACAACCAACAGGATCAGGGCGGGTTGACATGCTCTCGCGACCATAGGCCACGGCAGCACCGTTGTGTTTTACAATATAATAAAAATTGAAACACGACACCTATGATTTGTGGAAATGGTGAGCTTAAGCTTTATTTTTACATGTTTACCCATCCGCCGGAGGATTTAAAACAAAAACGAATGAATTATCGGCCGCGGCATGCAGCAACTACCGTACCAATTTTTCCCTAAGAACAGCCATAATTCTTCGAGCCTCTCCTTCCGTATTGTCTCCCACGCACAAACAGCTGATTGCTGCCACACCGTCGCCACCAGCCACCGCAACCTTTCCGCAGTTCGAGGCATCGATTCCTCCCACACCGATCACCAACACGTCTCCGAAACCCTCCGCTTCGAGCTGCCTTAGCACGTCGCTCAGCAAACCCACTCCTTCCGGCTCTTTCCCTGGGTGCGACTGCGTGGAGAACATGGTGCCAACCTGAGGGTTGCAAAGTTGCAGTAGGGTGCGTCGTTCGGAGACCGGGAGCTTATTATATTTTCATTTTTTGTCTGCAACAATATGTGTCAAAATGTTTTGTCTCCTCGACCCATTTGTAGAGAAAACGCGACAAAACGAAGGGTCGAAGGGAGAAAAGTTACTATTTTAATATTAATATGACTAACTGCAACGGGGCTATAGGCGTTGTGCTTGCCTGTGCGTTGGCCGAAGCGTTTGGACGCGAAGGCGCGGTTGTCCTCCTTCCACGCAGTGCAAGAAAGCAGTCAAAAGTAGCGACATGGCTGGAAACAAACGGCCGTTGACACCATACAACGATACTCGTACGAGTACTCTACTTACAGCAGCAGTAGTAGACGCGAGAGGGGGGTACGCTTTTCAACACTGCCTAAATACAAAATCATTGACACGACAGTCAAGTAAATGCAACAGGTAGAGCTGCAATGCGTATCAGGTGTACCCAACAAACAACAAACAGACGCCATGCGTGCGCTCCGTACCTGAACATAGTCTGCACTCAGCCTCGCAGCCTCTACGGCCGCTGCAACGGAGTGGACGGAGCATCCCACGACGCGAGGCCACCCTCCCGCACCACGGAGACCCACGAGACGGCTCACCATTCTCTCGGGAAGGTGAACCCCATCCGCGCCACAAGCTCGAGCAGCATCGGGCTCGCCGTTCAAAACCAACATCGCGCGACCGTCTATAGCGGAGCGAAGACGACGTGCCAGGTCGACCTTGCTCTTCGAGTCGGAATCGTAGTCTCGCAGCTGTACCAGCGAGACGCCGCCAGCCACTGCTCTCTCGACGCTTTGGATTAGGGGCGCTGGGTCGCCGGAGGACGCACAGCCGTTAGGCGTGATGAGCTCCAGTACTGGAGGCGAGAGGGTAACCATCGAAGTTCCATCTCTTTCCTCACGTTTGCTTGCACCTGGTCCTTGATCTAGCTTGCTATGCATTGCAGGAGAATCCGCCATACTTCGGATGGCTCTGCGCTGGCGTAGGGCACTGGGCACGGGGAGGAGGGCATCAACGGCGGTGGGCGCAGTGAAGAGACCCAGCGGCACGGCGACAGAGAGAAGAAAAGGGACGAAACCAGTGCCAGTAAATTTTCGTCTCTTCGATTTTGCACGGCGTGACGATGAATTGTGCACTTCAGCTGCACCAGCGGCAGCGGCAGCAGTGCGATTGCTTGGCGGACAGGCGTGGGGTGAGCAGGTCATCGGCGTAGCTGCCAGGAAATGTATCAGGTTGATGAGACAGCACCAAGCAGGCAAGCAGGCAGGAGCAAGCAGCAAGAACTGAGAAAACGCTGAACAAAACTGACAGTCCCGTCAAACCAACCAATCAGCCAATCAGTCCGCAGATGTCAGTTGACGGCACTACTATATATTATTGACGGACGTCCATCAGGCATATCTACGTGACGGACGTCCGTCAAGTAAATATCTATACTAAAAATATTAAATTACGTCCAAAGCGACCGTGACGAGTCAAAACTATCCGTCACCCAACATCTTTGTGACTTGTCAAAATCATGTTATCCTACTAAAAAAAGTGGAACTCCCGCAGTTCAAGTCGCCAGTCATCTCTCCGGTAATCTCACACGCAGGGCAGGGCAAAGCGGGTCAGGCGGCCTCAGACAGGGAGGCTCGTGAGGTGTGTCGAACTACCTGTAGTCTCTGCACTGTGGTCTCTGACATACCTGATACCAGGTATCTGACAAAGGTTGTCTGGGAGCGTACATCGCATCAGAAGTGGCGGCATTGCTCAGATCCTCTGCCTCTGATGGTCAACCATGGGGCTGCTGGTGCTGCTGGTAAAGGCAACAGAGGACGCACAAAGACAGAAGAATCATCTGACGCTACCAGCACCAGCACCAACGCCTTGCGCTTTCTCGAACGCTCCGAGCGGCCATCGCAGAGTTCCAATACGTTTCCCGACACCGTTGTAACTAAGCCTTGGCCGGTTGAGCCCGTTAGCTCACAGCCAGCAGCCCGTCCACGGGCTTGGACTGTGCAGTCTACTCAGGCCCCGCGGCTTCCCCGAAATTCCCCGCTGGCCTTTTTGGAAAGAGATGCAACCACCCGTAGCGGGTCCTCTCTCGTCGCCGGGTCTGGCTCGGACGCGGGCCTGGGAAGCTTATGCACTTCATCGAGAGGTGGAAGGGTTGCCTCTGGTGGTCGTAGTCGGGATGACTTGCTAACGTGTGGAAGTTTAGATGGACGAATGTGTGAGCTGGAGGAGTCGGATGGGGAGGAGGAGGAGGATGACAACGTGTGTCCATCGATGCTCTTCTCTTGCCTACCATGCCTGTCCTGCCTCAGGTAACGCAGTACAATACTACGAATATTGGTCTAGTAGTTCAGCAGGTGCAGTACACGCAGCAGTAGTAGCAGTATTTGAGACTGCTGCTGTAGCCCCTCTGTAAGTTTGAAGTGCCGTGACGAGCGTTCGGCTTCTGTGATCGTCACTTTTCCTGTTACTCATCGGTAATCCGCCATGCTGCATACCCGGAGTATACCTGATACAGGTCAAGCTCAGATAAGAAACCACCTACCATGTGTATGTACCAGTATATCCTTCATGGGGACATACACACCTCGTAGCACGCGAGATCGAAGCAGTAGTCCTGACAACGACTTAGGATAGATCTTCCAGGGGTAGGTTATGACTTTCCAGGAAACGTTATTTCCCTCTCATTGGCCATGAAGCAAATCGTGGTACTCGTAACGCGGTTCGGAATACTTGAAAAAATAACGAAAGCGGCGCAGCGGCATTTCTGGCCCGTTTTTGGCCGTTTTGGGTCCGGGTTGGGATCAAGGGTAAGATGAGGGTTAGGGGCTGGGTTAGGTCTACGCCCGTGCCTTGATCCCACTGTCAGAAGTGCTTGCTAGCTCGAACGATCGTGAACAATCAACAACCAGACACCCCTGGATGATCTATCATGTCGCAAGTCGCTGTTAAATAGGCTGATCGAAGTATCACACGCAGCTTGCAACGACGAGTTTCGATGAATTTTTGCTATCACGGCGGTGGTAAGTATCATAGACCATCATTACAAAAATATCGTGAAGCCGGCGACACAGTCGAATGAGCACCCCCGTCCTCCGTTGCGTCTGCAATTGGCTCCGTCGGTAGAGTCATGGCTAACGTCGTCACCAGATTCGTTGATCTTCGAATTACGAATCTTACTGACAGTACGAGCGTGCAGCAGCAGCAATATGTAATATCAATATCCATACTGGTATCATTATTAATGGTAACTCTCTACTTCGTACGAGTACTGCTGTACAGGGCACCTACTATGGGAAGTAAGAAAGATGCCTCTGTTACGGTAGGGGCATGTTAGCATCGATTCATAGTTTTTCTGAGGCTCCTCACTTGAGGAGCTCTCTACGTCACTCAAACACTGACTTTTAGAAAAAGTGAAGGTGCAACCCGCTTACCAACCCCATGGCCTGGGATTGGGATATACCAGGTATTGTACAACATGGATGGTATCCCCTGGATATTGGGTAGTTTTTCGGTTGAGGAGCTCCGTCTGTCAGAGTCTTTTTTGCCAAAAGCCAAAAAGAGGTACAGTACCCGACACATGCAACGATAGACGTGCACCAGTTTTTTTCTGAGGCCCCTCACTTGAGGAGCGCTGAACCTCGCCCACAAACAAATTTTGAGTAAACTGAAAGCGCAACCCGATGAACAAACCCATGGCCTACCTATACAAAACAATCAGATTGAAAAACGAGAACGACATTCCGACGATTTTGGGTTAAGGAGCCCCGTCATTCACATCAGTCAGAAACAAAAAACAATTATCCAAAAAGTGCTACCTCTATCGTAGCACTAATAAGGCACTAATAAGGCACTAATAAGGCACTAATAAGGCACTAATAAGGCACTAATAAGGCACTAATAAGGCACGAATAAGTCATAAGGTAAGGCACGAATAAGGTAAGGCACTAAGACCCGCCAGACTGAGATTTGCAGGGAAATAACACATCCCGGCATGGTTAGCTTTAATTATTGTGTACAACACACTCTTTCCCAAGTCAGAAGTCCAGGCTGGGCCAGCATCCTTGTTTCTTACGTGTATACCAGGTACCTGGTCCGTACCACAGAGTACTATATATCTGTTTTCTAGCAGTTAGTGTGTCGTGTACTGCTGTACCAGGTACTCTACGTTAGGCGTAGTCTAATGGAGCTAGCTACTCGTGCGTACGATATGCAGTATTATTATTTACAGTGTCAACATTGCTGCAACGACGACGAAGGCTGGAAACAGACCAGACCTGTGATTCGATCTGCAGTTTCAGGTACTCCGTGTGTTTTGCAGCGGCTGCGAAAACGAAAACGAGTGATTGACTCCCGCAGAGAGCAGGCAAGGCACTGTTGCCTTTCTACCTGCCTGCCTGCCTGCCTGCCTTAAGATAATCGATCTTCAGTTTTCAGCGATGGCTATTGTATCATTATACTATTGACAAATACCTGCGACGGACACCAACTACAACGCCAACAACCTTCAGTTTTATATGTACAGATACTAAATGTTATTCCGTACTCCCTTGCCATGTGCATCGCTCCTCCGATTGATTCTGGGCTCTGGACTCATCCCAGGCCTGGCAGGCGACGACGACAATTCGAGGGAGACGCGCTAGATGCCCACAATGTTCGCAAGGACAGCATCCGGTCACAGCGAAGCCTGAGTACTCCGCTGCTAAGCGACCAGCCCCTGTCACCACGAAACTTTCCAAAGGACGTCAAGGCAAGTACATATTAATATCCAATACAAGGTTCCCCTTCGGGATGTGGTCGTCTTGAAATCTCGGAGGCGTCGCAAGTTGTAAACGGGGGGGGAACTCTTGAAAACTAAAGAAAAAAAGTAGCCACCGCGCATGTACCCCGGCAAGTAATACCGACCAGCCCAAGCGAATTTACAGTTTAGTTTATAATGCTTCGTACATGTTGAAGTGAATCGTGCCGATGCTCTTGTAAACAAATGTGGTCCCAAGCCATTACGTTTAGACGTTTAGTAGATAAACTGCTCAGCGTTGCCTCCCATGCACGGCACACATCCATCGGCGCTTTCCCCCTGCTTGCCTTTGTTAAGGCTTGATCGCACTGGAGTTAAGCTTACAAGCAGTGCTCGGACCTCCTTTTGAGCGAAAACCCGCTATGCGGGTTGCAACCAAAGGTTATCGGGTATCGACCTACCGCCGTTCTATAGTGTTCACATTTTCCTACCGCTCTTGCCCGTTGCGCCACGCCTGTTGTTTGAATCGCTTCGGAGCACGAAGCTTGCGCTATACCAATGTATGTGTAGATGCAGTGAAATATGCGGTATTTACATTGGTCATGTGATGCTTTATATTTGCTTGCCTGAATTCGTGATTTGAAGCACCGCGATGCCTCTGCTCCCCATGTGTTCCGTCCCGTCTGCATGTCTTGGAGGCCGGTAACACTTGTATATACGGCATACCATAACGGCTTACCATAACGGCTTACCATAACGGCGTACCATAACGGCGTACCATAACGGCGACGTCCAGCTAATCGAAGTGGAAGTGGAGTCGGCTAGAAACCTCCCTTTGGGGGCGAAAGGTGAGCGTGACTTTTGTTGTGGAATGATGTGTGTAGTTCGAATAAGCTGACACAATGTCGATGATGCCGATAACATCGATAACATCCATGAATACACAGATTACGACAACGCACGCAGACCCCGTTGGTCCGAGGAAATACATGCCAACTTTATCGGATGCTAAGCCCTCTGCGCAATAAAAAGGAAGGCACGTACCGAGGGGGGAGATCGGATGCCACCTGTGGCCACGGCTTGACCAGAACGCCGCTGACGCTAAAGCCTCTTACGAGTTGAGCTGGACAGTAAAAGTTACGATTTACAATAGTTCCATGCTGTGCAGGGACCACATGGAGTACCGGGTGTCTGATCGCTGTGCGTGCCTGCCCTGGACTATCGACCAATCCAAGACTAACCTAAGACTAATCTACGAAGACTTTGCGTGCGACGTACGAATGGGCTGCCCGAACTTTGAACCCGCAGAAGCTATAGCTGAGTCGGCGGGCACCTACGTGAGCCTGCGGATGACTCCTGTCCAAGAGGGGGTAGGAGAGCAGACCGAACACACCTCGATAGCAACGCGAGTTGTCAATCCTCGATGGGTAAGATGCTACCTGAGTATCAATAGCATACAAAATGCCCCGTAGAGGTTTCCATTGACGCTTGTGGTGCTCACGACGTGGTACGATGTCGCGACGACGTTGTGGTGCAGAACAGCGCGGGGTAAGGGACATTTTTACGTTTCTTTTACTGACACGTTCGGTCTTGAAACCACCGCCGCTGTCGTGTTGAGCAGTGTTGTCGTGACAGGGCGGCGTTTATACATTGTCAGGAAGCTTCTTGCGGATGCGGGCATGCCCTCGAGTCTCGTTGGACGGGGGGGAGGGGTCGAAGGTGCCGCGATCTTGTGGCAGTTACTACGATGACGCCTCCAGCTATGCGTGTTTGAGCTCTGTATTAGCAAAAAACATGGATACCTTTATCAGTCCCTTCCCGGCGCACGCCCTGCTCCCAAACACCGATCACATCATTTAGGTCGAACTCGGCGTTTTGCGCGAACGAATTATTTGATCGCCCCATGCGCTTGCCTCGCGTCCCCCTCCATCATCACGGCCGCCATTTTCTTCGTTTTCGTCGGACATCGCGGGCCTCTAGGGGGGTCGAGAGACGTTTACTTTTTTCGTCACCGACACCCAACATTCGAAGGCGATGCTGGCTCTGAGCGTCTTGTATCGCCCGCTCCAGTCGCCGCCGGAGCCGCCGTCACATCGCGCCAATGCTTCCACCGAGTCGAGCGGCACCCCTGTACCTTCCGGGTCTCGACCTGGAGACGTGGTGATCGGAGAAGGCTTCGTGGACTTGCTGGGGATGTTTCCCGTTCACAACGACACGTACACGCCGGGAGGGCAAAAAGGAAACTCGCGCAGGGTGACCGTGCCCATACGAGAACCGGTGGGCAAGAGGTGGGTGACTAAACCAACCCAGGGTATACTTGTCGTCAAAGATGTCGGTTGACGGCAGTCTTGCCCTTTGACGGCCAGCCGTCGAAGACTTCCCGACACTAAACGTAGTATATGAAGTATATAGAGGCCCTGACGGGTGCAAACCTTGACCGTCAACCGACATCTTAGCTTGTCGTGGTAACCCTGTCTGCAGTATACGTAGGCGTTGTTTTGCGACGGGGTGGTAGCATGTTTGTCCATCGGCGGGAGCGAGAGCGAGAGCGACAGCAGGCTGTCCACAGAGCGGTCTATTTTGAGTGGAAGACATGCGCTGCGCGCCACAATAGCAGTATATTCGCCTCGTGCGATGCACGTCGCACCCCGCTGCAACGCCAATTATACGCATAAAAGTTTCAACCGATTCGATTGATTCTGGGCTGGTTTTCGTGTATCGGTACACCCTTGACTTCATTTTCTACTCCGCTGTCGCGTGATTCAATGCCCTGTGGTGTAATGTGGTGTAATAGGCGGACGAAGTGCTCGGTGATGCTTGGGCTACGATGCCGACGCGTCAACGAGACCATCGACACGCACGAGAACAGGTTTGTTCGCGGTCAGCCTGGTCAGAAAACGTTAGTACTCATGATTGCAGCAGTGTGAAATGGGTTTCGCTAGCCTCGTTGTGTCGATTACTTCGTGCTCTGGTCTGTTTGGTCGCGGAACTGTTGAAAGACCACTCGAGGAGGCATTCGTGTGATGTATCGCCCCTGCAGCTTAGTATATATATCTCTTGTCCAGTGGTGGCTGATATTCTCAAACATAAACAAAACGGTGATATTGTGCATTCCGAACAAGCAGAACATCCTTGCAGCATCGCCCCCACCCCCACATGGTAAGGTACCGCCTTTCACTCCCGTTGCGCTTCTACTGTCTACGGCATGAAACCGTTTTAACAGCAGCTAGAATCAAACCTCTTCATATTTATGCACAGCTCATTCGATGTTGTTTGCGCTTCTACAAGTACGAAATGAAACCGTTTGCAGCAGCAATAATTCAGCCTTCCCGTTTTGTATTCGCAGCACATTCGATTTCGATGGACGTTTACCTGGTACGTATTTGACCACGCGACGCGTGCTACGATAAACATAGCAATTTTTGGCTAAAACGTTTTCTGAATGACGGAGCTCCTTTAACCCAAAATCGTCGGAATATCATTCTTGTTATGCGATATGCTTGTTTTTTATCCTAGCCCATGGGTTTGTGCATCGGGTTGGCCTTTCAGTTTCCTCAAAAACTGTTTTTTAGGTGAGGTATAAGAGCTCCTCAAGTGAGGAGCCTCAGAAAAACAATGGTGCACCGCTGCCGTAGCATGCGTCTGCCCTAGAGGGCTACAGTACATATGTATCGAATGTCTGATCAACCACTGAGACGCCTTATTTCCTTTGGACGTTTTGATTGTGACCATGACTAGGCTGTTCGAATATCAGCGGTGGACACGATTAGCTGGATGGAGCACAGCGGGGAAACAGCGCGTAGGAAAATGTGAGCATATGAGCGTGATCACATCCCGTGTTTTTTGTTTTTGTGTCAACCCCGTTGATCGCGAACTGACCGCTCCGCTCAAGTATCGGCAAAAGCCAGCTGAAAGCACACGGTGACGTATCGGCAAACTAAAACTCGCGCGTGTGGCACTATCATAGCTTGGAGGTGCCGTGAACAGCGTGCGTAGCTGAGTGCTCAATCACTGGCGTTTGCGAACTGCGATGCCTACTACGAATACTGATGTAGAGTGCCAAGCCGCCGGTCGGGAAACCAAACATAGTTCCAAACATAGTTCCGTGTCGGCAGCATCGCAACGTCAGTTGACGCCGCCTGCTTGTTGTCTTGTTGTAGGATTAGGACAGGGTTGATTGATCTCCAAGCTTCCATGTGGGCCTCAACATATCAACACCCCTTCTGCACGGCGAAGCTCGCTCACAGGTCACAGGCGCGCTGTCGGCGTTATCCTTCAAGTGTTGGAGGAGCTTAAGCGAAGAAGCGCGCATCTGATCAACGAGCGGTTGCAGTGATGTCGTGACTTGTCGCATCTGATAACGGTTGGGGCGATGCCGTCACTTGTCGTAACGTACCCGAACGACAACCGCACCTGCTTCTAACTTGTAACGCCTGGATTTGTCGATGCGTGCAGGGAGCACAGTAGATGGAACCGTTTTCAGTGACGACTTCGCGGAGGTAGCGCCCCCTGCACGCGAGGACTCAGAGGTAGGACTCTTGCCAGGGCAGAAGCAGTGTTTTTCATTTTTTCGTTTTTTTCCCATCCCATCTATCTATTATCTTTGTTTTTTTCCAGCTCCCTCCCTTCTTCGTAACTCAGATCCGGGGTCACATACTAGGCATTCCCCCTCCTCCCCCTCCGCACGACGATGCATGCCTGCACGTTTATCGCGAGAAGAGTTCAGCATTTATTTCCCTCGTCGACTCGCGTCGAATTGTGCATACACGCGACTTGTATACCTGGTATATGTCTAGTGTTCTGCTGGTGACATAAAAAAGTGTCCGATCATGTGCTCGTAGAGAGGATGCGTTGGTGCGGAGGCATACACCTGCTTGTTTTGGTCATACTCAAGTAGGTACCCGGGTACCTCCAGCGTATTTACCCTACTAAACACACCCTTGTCATATATAGAAATCGACTTGTTTTGATCTTCTGGCATATATCAGGAATATTCTGTATACTAAGTATGCATACATATTATATCCTCATTTGTGCCGTTCCTCGCTGGATGTGATCCAGGTAGTGCTACCATGGTGCCCGTTCGGCGGATGGGAGTACTCTAGAGAGGACGAGACCACGCCTCCAGCGGTTGCCCGTAACAATCCGAACCGAAACGAAGTCAATCCGAACAAGGGCCCTAACGACTGGGAAAACTTCATCGTTGGCCAAAAGGGTGCGGTGTGGATGGAAGGCCATGTCAGTGGATACAATAGCGTTAGGCGTAGACTTTGGCGGCGGGTTTATCTTGACCGCGGGCCATCCTCGATTGGTTTGCCAGTCATGACATGGTAGAGCCATGCTACGGTAAGGGAACACCGGCGTACTCATTTGTTGCTTGCGTTTGTCATTTGACCATTGACCACGCCTCCCTTTCGAGACGAATCGCCGTTCCTACTCCTAATAGAGAGTAAGGCGAAGGGCCTTTAGGGCCAAAATCTATCTGACGGACGAGGGTCCTCAACTGAGCAAGTACCCAAGTTTTGCAATCCCAGTTGTGTGTTTACTTCTTTTTTTTTCGTTTTTTATACGCCTAACCCATGGGATTGTTTTCACCGGGTGGCGGGCACGTTTTCCCTCCAACGCGGGTGTTAGGTGAGGTGTGGAGTCTCAGTGCTGATGTCAGGAACCCGAGAAAAAAAGGTATACAGCTGTAGAGGTCCCCCTATAGCGCTGGTTGAGTAGTGCCGGTTGCCCGCTATAGGTGCCTGTAAAATCGCTTGGAACAGATGGGAGCAACCAGTAGTGGCAGTATGCGGAGTAGTGCCGGCTACCGCTATTGTGCCGGTATTTCCGGCTGGCACATACCGGCACTATAGAGGGACCACTACTGTACCCCCTTTACCGTGGCATGTGGAATGCCTCCAGTAGGTCTCGGCTGAAGTTGCTGCGATTGCCCGGAGCCGTCATATTTTTGGCGCATTATGGTGGGCCGGAGTTTTGCTGTGTACAGCGAGCGGTGCGTTATGCGCAGATACCGGTATCGGCACACGCCGCAATCACACCAGTAAGTAAGGTAGAATTTTCATCACATTCTCACGTATCATAAAATCACGTTGTTGAGGTTACTTAAAACAAGACACCTTAGTCCGGGTGGGCGGGGTTGTCTGCTTTGTGTCTATGTTTGGATGACTGGTCGGTTGGAGACGTGGACCATGTATGAATGGATGGGGCCATGCATCTCTTGATGCCAAGTGTGAAGTTGGTTGGTGCCATTGCTTGATGTTAATTGTGAAGTTGGTTTGTGTTTGAGGCGTGACGGTTTGCCCGTATTATTTACTTATTTATTTTTTGCTCATCCCATCTATTATCATCGCACTTTTACTTTCTCCTTCTCCCTCCCTATTAATAGTCGTAACTCAGATCCGGAGTCACTTAGCAGGCTCTTCTCCCCCCTCCCCACTACGGTACGCGCCTTCACTTTTATCGCGAGAAGAATTCAGCACTTTCTTGCCTCGTCGACTCGCGTCGAATTGTGCCCGTATACGAAGTACCAGATACACTATTAGTAATAAAGTACACTGCTCCTCGATTTCATATCGACGTTTGGTGAGTCCATCGAGCGACAACGGCCGTGGTGAAGTCATACTAACGGGGCCTTTCGTCTTGGTTGTATGATCGACGAATACTGTGCAGTGTACCATGTTTGTAGCTTTGTGGCTGATTTTTATGGTCGACGAATGATAGGGCGTGATGCGATCAGGCACGTGCTATCAATGCGATAGGGGTAGCATGCGTCATCAGCGGGGGTGGAAATCGCGAATATCACCACTCGCAATGTTACACCGCTGTCATACGAAGAAATGTTTCGATTTGTAGCCTATTAATACTGACTAGCGGTACGGCCACGGCTCCGCCCGTGACGCTAGATCTGCGTTGCCCCTTGGTGGTATTATATGGTAGGGCTTAGTAGTACTCGTCGTATTAATAGTGTGCTGTGATGTACCACTCTGAACGAAAATGTACAGACCATTGGGGCATAAATGCACAGCCCAAACGGTCCTTACATTTCCGTCCATAGTCACTGAGTGGCAGTATTAGTATTTATGTACATGGCATGAAATGCATAGCAGCAGTAGTGCACGTGTACCTGGTATAATAGTATTCCGCCACGGGGAAAAATTCGTACTGCTACTACCACCACTACTACTACTACTACTACTACAGCAGTATAAACTACACCTTACTGCTGCTTACTAGTCGCGAGCTAGAAATATTCCACAGTCCCCAGTGCGCAGGCCTAACGCACGCCGGCCAATCACCAATCAGCCGATGGGGGTGGGGTTTTCACACCCTGCGGGGCGGTATCGACCCGGGGGATCACCGTTTTTGTCCGGGGGTTGTTGGAATTGTGCTGTATAGAAAGATTTCTGATCCGGGGATGACATTTTATCGTATCCCCGGGTGTAGTGGAACCTCGACGTTATCCCGAGGGGCAACTCTCGCCGCGCGCTGGCTCTATGAGCCCCAGCTCCTCAGCAATCAGCGGATGGTGGTGGGGTTTCCACATCATGCGGGGCGGTATCAACCCGAAGGAACACCGTTTTAATCCCCGGGTTGTTGGAGTCGTAGATGTACGGAGGGATTTCTGATCCGGGGATGGGATCTTATCCTCCCCGGATGCGGAGCGACATCGACGTTGTCCCTTAGAGGCAACTCTCGCAGCGCGCTGGCTCTATGCGCCCCAGCCAATCAGCGATCAGCCGATGGGGGTGGGGTTTCCACACCGTGCAGGGCGGTATCGACCCGAGGGACCATCGTTTTCGTCCCCCGGGCTGTTGGAAGTGTAGATGTATGGAAGGATTTCTGATCGGGGGATGTAGATGTTTGGAAGGGTTTCTGATCCGGGCATGGGACCCTATCCTCCCCGTTTGCGGCGGGACCTCAATGTTGGCCCGAGGGGCAACTCTCGCCGCGCGCTGGCTCTATGAGCCCCAGCCAATCAGCGATCAGCCGATGGGGGTGGGGTTTCCACGCCGTGCAGGGCGGTATCGACCCGTTTTTGTCCGGGAGTTGTTGGAATTGTACATGTATGGAAAGATTTCTGATCCGGGGATGTAGATGTTTGGAAGGGTTTCTGATCCGGTCATGGGACCCTATCCTCCCCGTTTGCGGCGGTACCTCGATGTTGGCCCGAGGGGAAACTCTCGCCACTTGCTGTCTCTATGAGCCCCAGCCGATCAGCGATCAGCCGATGGGGGTGGGGTTTTCACACCGTGCAGGGCGGTATCGACCCGTTTTTGTCCGGGGGTTGTTGGAATTGTACATGTATGGAAAGGTTTCTGATCCGGAGATGACATTATATCGTATCCCCGGGCGCGGTGGAACCTCGACGTTATCGCGAGGGGCAACTCTCCCCGCGCGCTGGCTCTGAGCCCCAGCCAATCAGCGATCAGCCGATGGGGGGTGGGGTTTCCACACCGTGCGGGGCGGTACCGACCCGGGGGGCACCGTTTTCGTCCCCAAACTGAAGTGTAGATGTATGGAAGGATTTATGATCCGGGGATGGAACCTTATCGTCCCCGAGTGCGGCGGAACCTCGACGTTAACCCGAGGGGAAACTCTCCCCGCGCGCTGGCTCTATGAGCCCCAGCCAATCAGCGATCAGCCGATGGGGGTGGGGTTTACACACCGTGCAGGGCGGTATCGACCCGTTTTTGTCCGGGGGTTGTTGGAATTGTACATGTATGGAAA
>JAYJMJ010000166.1:58564-70677 GCA_036873875.1 Laminaria ephemera | reverse complement strand
GGGTGGGTGGGTCGATCGGTGGGAGCAGCGATGCACCGGTCACACCGTGTACCTTTTGCGACGTGATTAGTGTGGTGGTTGTGGACGGGCTTGGCGGTGCATGCCAGAGGGCATACTGGTCATACAAAAGCGGTCTGCCGAGTAGTTGAACCCCCGCTGCCGCCCCCCGCGCAAGCTCCCATAGCAGCAGCATTCGCCAAAAGACGAGCCGGCTGCTTCACGTACCTATGACTGGGAGGGAGTACTCCGATCGCCACCAAATCCAGTGGCACGAAGACGACAAGAATATCATCAAATAAAAAAACGCAACCGCACAATTAATAGCAGCGTCAGCGAACATATCTTAAAAAACCCACGCGAACACAAGCAGGTCTTCAACCCCCATTGCACGCACTACCAATAGCAGTGTCGATGGACTAACCTTAAACATCCACGCGAACACGAACAGGTCTTTGACCCCCAGTGCACGCTTGGCACTTCTTCCGTACGGTGCGTTGGCGCACTACTATCAAATATTAAATACGCTCTCACCGACATCCCAGATCGTGTCGCCGTCGCGTACCCGCAGGCCCATTCTTCCGTACGTCCTGTCCTCGAAAATTTCCCCGTAAATAAAAAACGCCTCCTCTTCTGCCTTCCTGGCACACCACACGTTTATCCCGTTCGGCATCTCTCTCAACACGAGTTTCGCTTCAATATCCCGCAACATGAGGTTCGCTTCAATATCGCGCTCGCTCAACGTTGGACGATCGTCACGATCACCACCTCCCCCTTCGCCACCACAAGCACCGCCACGCCGAGCATCCTCCGACATTGCACTCCGGTCTTCTCTGACAAAGCCAACCCCCGCGCAGTCCCGCGTGCCTCTCCTTACCTCCTCCTCGGCCCCGTTCGCCGCTGGTAGTTCCGTATGTCGTCGCGCAGCAGCTTTTGCTGGATCGCTGTCGGTAGTGGTGCCGGTAGTGGTGTCGGTAATGGTGTTTGTAGTGGTGCTGGTAGTGGTGTTAGTAGTGGTGTTAGTAGTGGTGTTGGTAGTGGTGACCGTAGAGGTGTTGGTAGTGGTGACGGTAGTGGTGCCGGTAATGGTGTCGGCTGGAAGATAAGGTGGCGCCGGTCGCGACGGAAACTGATGGCGATGCAGGAAGGTGGACAGTGAGTCGAGAGCGTTGTCCAACCCGTTTTCTGCGCGTACTTTAACTCCGAAGCACGCAGCTCGCAGCTTGACCTTTCTTGCAGCATGCGGGCGATGCAGTACGCAGTGAAGAAGAGAGCAAGAAGGCATTGTGAGAGCACGAGGACGGTGTGAAAGCAAGAATAAAGAGTGAAGAGGTAGAAGAAAGTGTCAGAGCAAGAAGACGTCGTGAGAGCAAGAAGACAGTGCGAATGCAAGAATACAGTGTGGAGCGAATGGTTCATCGATAGCATCCATCGCCAATCGGGAAGTATGGCTCAGGCAGCCGGAGGTGTGATACTCGCAATGCCCGCAATAATAGCACGCTTGTTCACTGCTTGTTCACTGCTTGTTCACTATTATATTTATACGCCGTCAGTCCATCAATTCGTAGTCGCATGCTTCGATCGTAGACTGGAATATCATACTCTGGACAGTTTCGACTACACAGGACCAAGCTTGTTGTTCTGCTATGTGTACCAAACTATCCTATCTCTGTCATGTGTACGATTATTCGTATCATAAGTGTTGGATGTTCCATAGAAATGTATGGACCATGTTACGAAATATCCGTACGCCGGCAACCGGGTATGTGGCAAGAACAGCCCTCATCGTGTGCAACACATCCTGGCTCCACACCAAGCTGTTTTTGTTCTTACGTTAACGAATCGCCAGAATCTATGCCGTGGTCACAGAACACGCTCAAATAACTCTGGATGGGAAGAGGAAAGACGAAGTGTGCCGTGGCCAGCAGCAATAAGTGATCATGTTTTCTGTTTTCGACACACACGAAACACAAACGGGACCAACCTGTGGAGTGAGAGCCGAGAGAATGCACGCCGCCGCCTCACCAACCAAGGCGTCCCGGGACACACTGGATGACGATTCAGGTCCCACGAAGAGCGACCTCTCCATCACACTCCCCACCGCCAAGTAACGTATTCGCTCGGCCCAGAACAGCTGGTCCAGCTGTTGCGGGCAGATCACTTCACCATGTCAGCCGAAGCCGCGCGTGTGTCGGTCGAAGCGAGATTGGAGCGGGAATATTGAGATAAGTTGGAAGATGTTCGAAACTAAAAGCCGCGCCGCACGTCAAGCGTTGATAGGGCGCATAATTGATTGTTCGTTTTTACGTGTTCGACCCTGATTTTGCTATATACTGCAGCCTCGGATGTATCGCTTCTTGTCGATTTGCCAAAGGCTTCATTCACAATAGTGGGTGGATCACAAGCAACTGGCGAATGAAATAACATGTGTACATTTCGTTGATCACCGGCGTGATGTGTTCTGTATTACCACTGCCCCGCCGTCGGGCACTCCGACATGCAAGATAATGGGTTCATTGACATCTGGAGTATTCCACAGCTATGGAGTCACAGAACAACGAGGGATTTTCATAAAACTACGGGTTCGAAATCTCTCTCTCGATATGTCACGGGTCCTCAGAAGGACGCAGGAGTGGATCGCGGATCCAACCCTTCAGTGCCCACGCCCATCGTTGAAACAGACCATACCAATAACTCTTCAACCATATTCTAACTACGTGCCCGTGCCCGTATATATATAGGCAGCAGAAGTGACTATTAATAGGCCGTTCGACCTCCAGAGCTACGGCTTTTGCAGGGAAACAAAAAAAGCATCAAAACTTACCATGAGGAATCCCAGCCCTCAAAACAGCGGCTGTAGTGCCGCTTCCTCCGTGATGAATCGCCAGTGAGCAACGCGGGAGAAGGATCTCATGGGCAATGGGGCCAACATGCACCTGACGCCAGGAGCAGTAGTAGCAGCAGGAGCAGCAGCAGCATCAGGAGCACCAGGAGCAGCAATAGCGTGAAAATGTGCCGGTCCATCAGTCCCGGTCAAAAGGGCGGCAATAAAAACTCAGCACCCGGTCGTGTCGTGTCCACAAAACGAACTAGCAAGGCATTTCGCACTTCAACTGCATGCTGCTCTACCGGATGGACAGCTGCATCCCGCCCTATTACACCACTGATAACACGAATTTGTGTTAACCATTGCCGTGTATTTTTCGGTCTGGCGCCCGGCGAAACATTGGTCCATTTCAGCCACCCGGGTGGGTCGCCCCCTCCATGCCCACCGGTGCTGTTATTAATATCACAGAAATACTCAAATACATTTAGCTGAGAAATGAATTTAACATACTTGCTACTGTAGCCATCCCTGTAGATTTACGCCCCTCGGTTACTCACCAGCAAATCAGCATCATTCGTTGACGCCGTAAACTTGTTTAGCACGAAGTCCGTGGCGGAGTCCAATTCCTTGAGGCGACTGTCCTTTCCTCCATCCACACCGCCTACGTCTTCTTCCCCAGCACCCACCGCTTGTCGTGCAGGTAGAACAACCAAACACCTAGCGCCTGCCTGTCGCGCCCCGAGTAGGACCACTCGAAGGGCAGACGCAAGCCTGTATCCCGGTGGACACATGCCCCACATCGAGCCGAAACCGACATAGAGCGGCCGATCCTCCCGCGCAGATAAGAACGCCTCCACGCCCGATGGAAGGCACGGCGCTATATCCGTCGTTTTTACCCCAACGCAAACATGCTGGCCGTCTCCCATCATTCCACTAGCTACGCACAGATTTTGGTGGGGTAGGTCGGCGGACCTTACTGTCGCTTCTCGCCCATTTTCGGAGATTCTTGCTTCGCCTGTATCTCTCCTCCTTGGTGTCATCCCGGCTGAGGAAGGGTACAAATACCCGCAAACGCGAGCGTTCTCCGGCCAGAAGGGGGACGTGTCTACCACCAGCGACGAAAAAAAGTACAAAATTTGAGGCAAGCTCATGGGGTCCACAGCGAACGACGCGAGGGGGGATGTTGTGCCGGCTAAAGCCTCATCCCCACCATTTCCCGCGAGGACGGCACTGTCTTCAGTGAGAGGGCACGGGTGAAGTCCCAAGCGTTCCCGAAAATGCCCCCACCTGTCGGTGAACAGCGGCCACATCCAGTGTTCCACGTGAGTCCATGCCGTTTGCCCACGACCCCGCCCGCCGCGTACGGCCTCGTTGTCAGCGCAACTATCCCCAATGCCAGCAGCGGAGCATCGCTGCTCAGTGTTGGGTAGTGACCCGGCCAATGACGTTGATTCTGCGAGGGGTGCAACTGGTGAGTTCAATGGGGTGCCGTTGTGCGTAGGCGTGTCTGGAAGACGGTTAAGACGGCGGAAGAGGCGGGGATAGCTCCTTCGCATCCTCCCCGCAAAATAGCTGGGAATTGGGGCCGCCGTGAGATAAGGGTGACAAACCACGCTGGGGACCTGGCGGAGGACAGTAGTTGCGGCGTACGATGAACAGAGGATGCACGATAGTTATCAGGCGGGAAGGCCCTTCAGCGTGGCACGAAATGCACCCGTTGTATTGAAATCCTTCCCTTCCAAGAAGACGCTGCTGTTTATCAAAGCAATGCCAACGTCAACACACAGCGTAAGAGGCGTGACAGCGTAAAAGGCGCGCCAATCATTCGGGCGGGCAATGCGGGTGATGGCGAGAGCTGGGAGTGCCGTGGGTCTATTTGGCCAATCCTATACAGTACCAGGTGTGCATTTTCAGGATGGTGCTGCGGGCTCAAGGCAGTGACTGCCGGGACGGCTTGCAATGTACCTGGTACAAAATACAAACTACGAGGATCACGAGGGTTACCCGCATACCCGCATCTTCTCTGCCAGATGATATCCTTCCAGGGCGAACATGTTGAATATAATGAGGCCCGCCCCTTTACACGCCTTGATGCAGGCATCCTCCTGTCGCCGGTTTGCCCTCGCTTCGGCGTCATCTAGCCCCGCGGTACCTGTCATACAGGTGTCCAAAGGGAATTAGAGCACGGGCGAAGCGACCAAGGGCAGATACTCAGGCACTACATGGCAACGGGCACTACATGGCAACAGGCACTACGTAGCAACAGGCACTACATGGCAACAGGTGCTTCGTTCATGTGTGTGCGTATGTACATATCATATGAAATGTAAACGGACACAGCAGCAGTAGCAATTCTTACACTGCCGCTACCTAATACTGTACTTACTTTAAGTATGAAGATTGTAGCGACATTGCAAGAGGTTACGAGCCAGATACAAGCTGTACAGCAGCATGCAGTGTAACATCGTGCTGCAGATAGGCCGCTGGTGCCCATGGATTTCGGGCGCATTCGATTGCCCCCTTGTCGCCGGCTGCTAACACGCAAAAACGTTGCATCAAGCACGAACCCTCGGCCTTCTGTCATCCTGGAACCTGGAACATGTATGACATGTACGACCATTATGAAAAGCAACAGCAACGTCAACCTCCAAGTTACGAGGTCGACGAACCGACGAGCCGCATTCTAAACTCGTTCATAACGAGGCCGTTTTTTGCCTTGGAAGGCAAAAAAGACTCTTTATAGCGGGGTGCGTACAGGCTTTCATTATTTAATTAGTCTGTCTGTTGGTTTGTCTGTTTGTCTGTCTGTCTGTCTGTCTGTCAGTCTGTCTGTCTGTCTGTCTGTCTGCTGTGTACTGTCTGTCGGCGGCTAGATCACTGATTCCGAGAGCTGATTCCGAGAGCTGTACGTGGCCGATTTCCACAAACTCGGGGTCTACAGACGCGGACGAGTTTCGTTGCACGCCGTCTCGAGCTGGCCGCGGTCGCCGGGTTGTGGTGGTTTTGGGGGGAATAGTCTGCTGTGGTTTGGATGCGGCGGGATTGTTTCGCGGTTTTTCTCCGATTGAATTTCTCGTATTCTGCAAGGGAGGACTAGAGCCCAGCGACGACACATTCAGGGGACTACGCCAGCGAGCTACACCGCCGGCGGAGGATTCAGGTCGACGGATCCCCGCCACGCATACGATTTCCTTTGGGCACACCTGAGGCCCATGCTGTGAGGAAACGCGTAGGGGAAGCTTTGACAGCAGCTCGGCCCTACCTATGATCCTCGCGTGATCAAAAATCCAACTTTTTAGAGATATCAGCACATATCCAAGCATCTCCGCCCTCCATTGCCAGCGACACACAGCACGGCAGCAGAGCCACCCAGGAGGGATGTTGAGGCATGCGTGCTAGCACCTTCGATCCCAGCGGGGAGGCGGGTGGGCGCCCTCTTCGTCGTACACTGGGCACGTCGGAGACATGGACTCGTCTTGACCATCTCCAAAGGAAGCTGAAATTTCCTTTTTTTTCGATTTTTGGGGATTTTCTATAGAGATGTAGAGCCTAGGAAAAGCGGGGATGTCGTGCTTTTAATGAGGCCGTTTTTCCCTTGGAAGGCAAAAAAGCCTCTTCATAGAGGGGTGCGTACAGGCTTCCATTATTTAATTAGTCTGCTTGTTGGTCTGTCTGTCTGTTTGTATACTGTGTACCGTCTGTCGGCGCTTACTTTTCTGATTGCGAGAGCTGTACTTGGCCCGATTTCCACAAACTCGGAGTCTACAGAAGCGGACGAGTTTACGCTTACTCGTGAGACTTGTTTCGTTGCACGCCGTCTCGAGTTGGCCGCGGTCGCCGGGATGCTGTGGTTTTTGGGGGCTTCGTGCGCTGTGACTCTTTTTATGCAGCGAGGTTACGGGATTATTTTCGTTTTTCCAATTTCAGTTTTTCGGTGTGTTCTGCGAGGATACGAGGATACCCAGAACCCAGCGACGACACAGCAGGGAGGGGACGTAGCCAGCGAACTACAGCGGCGACGGAAGATTCGCGCCCACGGATCCCGACCAGGCATACGATTTCTTTTGCGCGCACCTGAGAACCATACCGTGAGGTAACGAGTAGCGGAAATCTCCACAGCGGCACACGCCCATCTCCCCCTCGTCGTTCTTCAAAATCCAACTTTTTTAGATACCGAAAACACGCATCGAAGCATCGCCCGCCATTGCTCACGGCACAGAGCCCTGCGGTAGACCTACCCAAGAAGGCTGGTGAGGCATGTGTTCTAGCGCCCTCGATCCCGGCGGGGGCATGTGTGGGCGTCCTATTGGCTGCATACTCCGCGTGCCCGATACATTGACTCGTCCTTTGTTGCTAAAAAAATCCAAATATTCCTATGGGAAATTTGAATTTCGATATTCTGATTTTTTTGTGCAGAGATCTAGGGCCATTCAATCTGGGAAAACGGGGATTTTTTTTTTTGCGTGATGGTCTTTCTGATTTTTCGTTCGTTTTTGACCCCGCAGTATTTTTCTCTCTTTCAGTACGATACGAGATACACGCTGGTACATACACACTCACTGCTGCGCTGCTGTTGCTGTGGAACACACACGGCCTACGGCATGTATGTACGAGGCACTCTGGCCTCATGTACCTCTCTACTACCAGTATGTCTTTTTTTATATATATCTTTTTCAGTACGACGACATATGCTAGAAGATATATATATATCACACACTGCTGCTGCTGTACTGCTGCTACTATCAAACGCACACGGCCTACTGCAAATATATACGAGGCACTCTTGCCTCATTTGCCTCTCTACTAGTAATGAGGCAAGAACGAGGGAGGGAAGCGACCGAGGCCGTTTTTTGCCTTGCGAGGCAAAAAAAAAAACATAGTAGTATATGCGGTGCCCGTAAATAAGCGTATGGTATTTAGTATGGAAATGGCCAAAAAATTTAGGTATGAGTTATAATATGGTCGACATTTTTCCCGAAAATATATGTTTGGCTAATTTTTTCCGGACAACTTCCATACAGGTCGGCCCGGGATTGGGGTTGGGGTTAGGGTTAAGGTTAGGATTAGGGTTAGGGTTAGGTTTTGGGGTGTTTTATCCAAAACCCCTTCTCGTAATACTGGAACCACACGCCGTACACAGAAAAATTCGTTTTTTCCATACTGCTGTATCCTATATGTTTCTTTACATGGCCTGCATAGGTGGCTCTTTCGTAGCGGGGCGCATACCAGGTATTACTTAATTAGTCTGTCTGTACGCCGTGTACTGACTGTGTACTGCTGTCTGTCTGGTAGCAAATGTCACGGCATCTTTGATTGCGAGAGCTGCAAGTGGCCGATTTCCGCAAACCCGGCGTCAACAGAAGCGGGAGAGCTTGGGTTATCTCGTGGGGCACTTGAGTTAAATCGACACACGACACGTGTGAAAATACGTGGAAGTGTGGTGAGCTTAAGCTTTATTTTTCCCCATCCGCCGGAGGATAAAAAAAAAAAAAAAAAAGTCACATTATGGGAAGCTTGCGACATACACTCATACCACTCTGGACTTAAATTTAAGGGCCGTTTTGTCATGTTTGTTCCCCACTGTCCCTTAAATTTCCGTAAAAAAATTAGACGCGGGAGGCTTACCGTGCTTCAGGAAGAACCCCTCTATCGTGGCATTCGTCCATTCTTCCTGCGAAACGTCGAGGACATGTACGGAAATTGATGAGCGACAAACGGACACAGTTATTAATAGTTGTCAGACCGCGTTCGTTATCTTCAAAACTCCTCTTTCGATTTTAAATCTCTTCATTGTGGGTGATGCACATTATTGGATTTTTTCCTGGGAGTCCCATGGGATACACTGCCATGGGAGACCCATCGATCAGCACGATTAACCCGTGGATGGCCCATGGCCCATGGGCGACGCACGAGAGACCCATGGGCGTTCCATGGGCGAGTACTCTGAACCATGGTTAACTCATAGGTGACCCATGGGCAACCCACGGCTGACCCATGGGCGACCCATAGGCTACTATTAATACCATCAAGTCGTGGGTAACCCATGGGTCGCTCATAGGTCGCCCATGGGTTGCCCATGGGTCACCCATGTCTTTACGGTAGCTAATGGGTCGCCCATGGGTCACGCGTGGGTCACTCATGGGTTACCCGTGGGTCACACATGAGTTTATGGTGATACCCCGTGGGTCGTCCATGACTTAGAAGTACTAGGCCATGGGTGGGCCGCCCGTGATTTTATGGTGCCAGCCCATGTATAGCCCATATAGGTCACCCCTGGGTTGCTCATGAGTGTATGACAGTAGTCCATGGGTTGTCCATGGGTCACCCTTTATGCTAGTGGCCCATGTGTCACCCATGGGTCATCCGTGGGTCACCCATGAGTTTATCGTAGTAGCCAATGGGTTGCTCATGGGTCACCCATGACTTAGTGGTCCTCGGCCGTGGATCGCCCATGGGTCACCCATGACTTTATGGTAGTAGCCCATGGGACACCCGTGGGTCGCCCATCGGTCGCCCATGGGTCACTCATGGGTCACCAATGATGTTGTGGTACCAGCCCATGCGTCGCTCATGGGTCGCCCATGGGTCACCCTTGGGCCGCTCATGAGTTTGTGGTAGTATTATAGCCCATGGGTCGCCCATGGCTCTTCCATGGGTTTACAGTACTGACCCATGGGTTGTCGCCAATGGGTGGTCCATGGGTCGCCCACGGGTGATCCATGGGTCGCCCATGGATTATTAGTGCTAGCCCATGGGTCTCCCAGTAGCCTTTACGGTGTTCTCAACCCACAAATCCTACCAGATAAAGTACCAAATACAGTTGGATTTTTGAGGTGATCCGCACTTTTTCTCAGTTTTTCCCAAACACGCGGCGAAGCCGCGCTCAGGTATGAGCCTTAGCCTGGATTAGGGTTGGGGTTATGGTTACGGTTAGGGTTAGAGTTGGGTTGGATCGACGCCCTCTCGCGATTTGTAAAAACAAAAACAAAAAAACACGAAATCCAGCCTAAAAAACTCTAAAAAATGAAACATACTTGGTACTTTATCTGGTATGATTTGTGGGTCAAAGACCGGTAAAGGCGCTCCAGGGGCTCATGGGTCTCCTATGAGTGTCCCATGGGTGACCCACGAGAGTCGCGCCAAAGTTCCCATACAGTACGTATATAAAGCGCAACAACGTGCATCTTCGATAATTGTCGACCGAGAGCCGAGGAAGAGAGCTCACAACTTTGGAATGGGTTTCCTGGAGAAAATGTACGAAATAATGCCCACAGGGGGCGTGATTTATGGATGACACGTCGCCACCAGGTGAAACACCGAGCACCCCCGTAGAACCCGCGAGTACCCGAGTTTTTGGCCAAAAAAAAGGCGTATACCTCTATTACTCTGCGGTGAAACTACGAAATGACTATAATCACCCGACAGAGCTTCTGAAATGTTTTCAGAGGGTGAAACGGCGGGTACCCGGGTACAGTATCCGGGTACCCGGTACCCGGGCACTCGCGAGTACCTGTACCCAAACACCTGGCGGGTATTGAATGCTACTTGTGCCCGTGACGAGTATTGGCAGCCCGGGTAGTACTCGCGAGTACCCGAGTTGTGGCAAAAGGTGAACACCACCTCGCCGGTATTCCTAGCTGTTGGGCTGGAGTACATACCGGTTGCAGTACCGCTTATGGGAAAATTAATGACCTAGTCACAACTCGAACACGGTTGTAGTCGCAGCGCAGAATCTCAAAGTTGGCACTCACAATGAGGTGTCCTGCCTGCCTCATGACGACATTGCAACCGTACACAGCAGTAGTCGTGGTCTCGCGTTAGGGCGGTATAGGTGGCAATATAAGAACCGTTTGGATATTAATTTTAGTACCCCAACGGTCCGTATATTTCCGCCCGTGTAATAATACCATACCAGTACAGTCCATGCAAGACAATTTGTCATAATTTCCCCAGCACCAAGGTACACTTTTCTCGGGGTGGAGGTGGTTGTTCCGAAATCTGAAGACACCGGCAAACGCCCTGTCTCCAGGCGCAGGTCTCCACGGAAAGTTTTATTTTTATTTTTTCCTTTCCAAACTCTACATCACAAACAAACCGGAAAAACTTGTTATCTTTTTTTAGAGGCGTGTACTATTCTGATCTCCAATATCTCAACGGATTAGGACAGCTCTCGGTTTTGCCAGGTGTTTTTTTTTTCTTTTCGAAAAAGTCAAAATTGATGGAGATATTAGAAAAAATGTGGAGCTGGAAGGTCAACTTGTTATCTTTTTCATGGGAAAACTAGCGATGTGATTTAAAAATAGAGGGCGGCCAACGCTTCCTCTCATCGATCCCCAGGTGGGCATTTTTTTTTTTCTGAGAAAAACATTATATCGTGAGATGTTTGCAAATTTGTTTTGCCGCCATATCGTGTGGGTGCTGGGGCACCACGTGCCTAAAAGACAGAAGAAAAGCACACACACGTACGTACATATCATACATACATACGTATGTACGTACACACAGAGAGAGAGAGCCTCTCCTGGGGCCACACACGCCAAGTGGGAGGAGGCGGCGAGGAAGGAGGCAGAAAAGGATACGCCTGTGATATCGGGGGGGCTGGGTTAGGTTCATGTGCGGTAACTGGGTATATCACTTCGTGAATTTTTCGTTTTGGCGTGTAGAGAGGCAATGAGGTACTGTGACTGGGTGTGGATTCGGCGTGAGTGCCAAATAAATGCCAGCCCCTTTGTTTGTACAACTATAATGTACGATACGTACGTATGATATGTATGTACGTACGAATAATTTCGGCGTGTTGCTTGAGTGAGGCTTCCCCCTGCTACGTATGTACCTGGTACATCATGAGTAGTATATCTTCCACATGTGACAATAGATGTATATGTACCAAGTACGTACGTATCATACATGCGCGTACGAATGAATGCTTGTTGCCATTGCGCTGTACGGCCTACTCTGTGAGAAGGCTTTGCGTACAGGTGCCATTTGCGCCCATTCTGGGGTATTTCGGGGCAAATTTGGGCCAATTCGGGGTATTTTCGGGATAATTTTGGTCGAAAATGTTCCTTTAAAAAAAAATCTACGCGGCTATCGACGTAGCTCGCGGCGGCGGTCACGGCCATAGTTGTTGCACGTCACAATTTGTTTTTATTGAAAAGATATGCACTGAAAAGTGAATGGACAAATTGTCTTGCATGGACCATAGACTTCCTTACTGTAATTTCGGCATATCCGAAGGTTGCCCTCGGCATATTCTCCCACCTCTCAGCCATCCTCAGCTCTTAATTGC
>JAYJMJ010000166.1:29557-40703 GCA_036873875.1 Laminaria ephemera | reverse complement strand
AACAGAGAAACTATAAACGAGGCACCCTACTCTCGTACGACCCGTTATGAAGAGGCTTTTTTTCCTTGGAAAACCAAGAAAAAAAGGCTCGCGCTCGCGCGCTTCATTATAACTGACGAAGCTCTGGCACGCCTGGCGCTTTGGGAGCACATAACTCGTTTCATGTCAATGTGTGCGCCATTTTGCAAGCGGGAGAGCATGTATTGGCCCATCTCAAGCGACCTGGGATCCCTTGTTGAGTGTTGCGTCCACTATAAGGGACGAAGTCAAGTGGGAAAATACGGTGGGCAGGAGTTTGAGGTCCCGTATACTGCTATGTATGCCGTTTTTTCTTATCGCGGGCTACCTACTGCGCTCTCAATACCCTCAGTACCCGCAATACCCTCAACACCCTCAATACCCTCAATACTCTCAATACCCTCAGTACCCTCAATACCCTTATCACCCTCAGTACCCTCAATACCCTCAACATCCTCAATAATCTCAATACCCTCAATGCCCCCAACACCCTCAACATCCTCAATAATCTCAATACCCTCAATACCCCCAACACCCTCAATACCCTCAATACCCTCAATACCCTCCGTACCCTCAGTACCCTCAACACCGTCAGTACCCTCAATACCCCCAATACCTTGCACGTGGAGGCCCTTGGTTCGCATTCCGGCTATCTTGCGTTTATCCCACACTGCGTTTTTTCGTGTGCACCACATCCTTGTGCCGAGCGAAAAATGTGTTAACTACATTATTATTTGCACCTATTGTTAATACTATTACGGGGGACCATAGTAATCAGGACCTACGATAAGCACAAAAACATGCATATTCCCCAATTTTTACTAACCATATTTAGTGGCGATTACTACTGTATGTTCTCCCGTAATACTAGTATTCGTGCCTGGTATCTCTGACGTGAGTTTATCCAAAATTCAACATGAGCCGACGAACGCAGAAAGTGTGAACGTTTACCGCATACATATAGGGCCATAAAACACGAAGCCAATTGCAGTACGAACATGTACCGTAGCGGGGATGGGGAGGCGGACCCTGCTTTTTCACCGTGGATCTGATGTACAACGAAAGAAGGGCAAGGGATAGTGCCGAGGGCCTGACCGAGGGATACACAAAAATAGCACGACTTTTCACGGGTCGGGTCACTTCTCACGGGTCGGGCCGCCTCAGGGTGACCCGACCCGACCCGTGAGGTTTGAAAACCTCCTGACCCGACCCGCTCCGACCCGTGAGATTTCGAACACCTCCTGACCCGACCCGACTTGACCCGCGGGATTTTGGAAACCTCCCGACCCGTGGTAGAGCCCTGAAAAATAGGCACCCAAAGCTGAGTTTGTACACTTCCGCTATTATGCTCTTACAGAGCTAGTCCGCCACGAGCATCGTGCTTAGCCGAAGATTTGGATGGCAAGTTGTCGCCGCAGCAAAGGAATACGAAGGTTACTGATTTTACCACAGCTGTCGGATTGTGTCCCCCTTCAAGCAGGTTATATAGTTGCCGTGCGCAGAATGATTGAAGACTGTATGTCGTTGTAAAATCATCCTGTTGACCCTGGTACTGGCTTGTACTAAGGGGAGTCACCGACCTATATCCTGTATGAGGGCATACACCGGTTACACGCGCGATCGAAGTATCACACACAGCTTGCGAAGATGAGTTTCGACGAAATCCTCGATCTCACAGGTGGAGGGTATTTATAATTTTATAAACAGCTTGCAAAAATGTGTTTCGACGATATATCCTCGGTCTCACGTCTGAGGTGTCTGTTCATTTCTCTACAAAATTTCGTCGTAATAGTGTACGACTCTTGTCATGCTTGTGTACGCCCGCTGCCCTCATGCAGGAATTTCAACGCCGCCAACTTCCACGTTGCCATTCAAACACCACCACGTACTGCACAATACGCCTGCATTGCAGAGCTCCAGGTGTCACGTGTTTTAGAGGAAGCACTCAGCGCTGTCCGCACCATTTTTTTTGTCACATGTTTTAGAGGAAGCACGCAATGCTGTCCGCACCTTGTTTTTTCCCAGTACACATCAGTCTTGCCAGCGGTAGCGGAGGCGTGCGTGGCGGTGACTGGAGACCAGGAGCGGGGCCGGTTGAAGGGGACACAGCTGCTAGAGATTCTACACGAAAGGAGCCATTTCGGAGCACCAGATGTGGGTAACATGCTTGCGGCATGCAGCACTGAAACCCGACCCTCATTTTTGTGTTGTAGACACGCTTGCCCGCTTGCAGCAATGCGTCGAGCTGGTCGGCTGCAGATGGGGCTTACAGTGGTACTCCCGAAGCGCTTTGAGCCGACTTGGTGTGCCCATACTGTGTCGTAGTGAAGGATCTTCTTTGGGCCTCTTTGCAATATTTTACGTATACCTTGGTAGTCTGCTGACGGCAATCGAAACATCGCGGGTGCTCACGCCTGCGTTCCGACTACGCTCCCGTCATTTTGTGCGGTGTGTGTTATAGTTTGCCGATGCCTGGTAGAGCAAGCACTCACTTCCGCCACACCAGTCGTCGCTGATGGGTCATAAACGAGCCTTGTCGGCAGGTGTGCGATCTTTCCCTCTCACTTTTTACCCTCTGATGCTGTACCCTTTGATAATATAGCCTCTGTTTTGTTACGGATGTGGTGGTTGGGTCTTGGTTAGGTGAGGCGACGGCTGTGCCGCCTTGTGTGGCACTGCAGCCAGGTGCTGATGAACCAGTGCGTTTCGTGGCTCCTCCACGGGCTGGTCGTCGATCCGTGCAATGAGTTCTTCGTGCAGAAGAACGCACAACCCACCGGTGAGAGCGAGAGAGAGAAATATTGGTGCACCAACCCAGCGACTACTTTATGTCTGCTCAAATTATCAGCAAGAACCCCCGACCCGCTCGAGTTCGGCGTGGGTTTCCTGGCCTACACGCGACGCCTCCCCCACGAAGACTGGGATCCTCATTTCTATACCCATCCACTCTGACGCAGATTCCCGGCGTAGGCATGCCTAATTATCTATACCAATAAACCGCGTTTTGTCCGATGCTGCGTTTGCGGAGGCCGTAACTACGTCTACGGACAACCCTATCCACCTGCTAGTGCAACGACTGGTGTAGTAATTGTGCTTGTGTACCCCAACCGGCAGTGGCAGTGTTGACCTGCGGGAGACCCAGCGCTGCTTCGTTGTTGTTTGCGCCCCCCCATACCCTACTGGGGCACAACAGCGGCTGAGTAGTTCTGCAGTTATTCACCGCCACAGGTGCAGATGCTGGGCGCTACCTAATGCACTGGAAGTCGCCCATAGACCTGAGAAATTGCGCATACCACACGGAATTTGGCTCGACTCGCTCGGCTCGCATGGAGTTGTGCCAAGGGTCCTCCGTTGCTGGCTCGTGGTGTCTTTGAACACTGTGCTGGGGAAATATATAGTCTTGTCCGTCGGAAAATGTGAAACGTTCGCCCACGAACTCCGATACGGCGAGTAGAAGTGCCTCCTGCTTTTGTAAGTTGGCCTGCCTAGCTCCTCGCACTCTCCCGGCATTCACATGTTGGCTGGCCCCTTAGGCCTTTCCCTGCATGCGTTATTGGCCAACGTCACCGAACGCTCCAGGTTTTTTTAGGATCGAGGAAACAGCGAACGTGCGAAACTTGACCCCTGGCTCGAACTGCCTACATGCAGCTGCTACGAGCTGGGCCAGCCAAAGTTCTATCGGAACAGTTGATTGAACATGCTGCGCTCCATTGTACGCGTTGTAACGTGAAATTTTGGCACGGTGTTGTTCACGCACCAACCAACACATCGAATGCCGGTCTTTTTGTGTTTGGGTTTGTTGTCGTATGTACCGTGTGTATATATCCTGGTATAGCGCTCTGACGAACTACCGGGCAGAAAGCGGTCCCGACCGGCACACCTACTAATGGCCTCCTTCCTCCATTCCGCCACGGCATGTTCCCAAAACATCGCCAGGCGGGTCGGGTAGACCGGCTCTGTCTGCGGGGCTTGACGACCCAGGAAATGAGCGGCACGCTGCGTTCGAAGAGGGTATCGAAGCGGCCTCGAGACGTGCCGACGACTGGGGCGGCGAGGAGGAGTGGAACTCGACGTACACCGTTCGGTTAGCGTTGGTGCCGACTTCCTTCGTGCCCCACAGGTAGGACTACTACTAGTACTACTAGTACGACTAATGCCTGCAGTATTATTCCTAGCAAAGCGAGTTGCTAATTTACATGATTGTATTATTGCCTAAAATATAGGGGCCCCTTTTGAGCTGACTGAAGCCGGAGATCTTGGCCGTCTGGCCGGATAGCTTCGTTTTTTTCCCCATGTATTTCACCACCTGAATCTCCGGGATTTTTATTCTTATTTTCTATGCCTTCCAGCAGCAACCAGCGCACACAGTTGACGACAGTTTCAAATATCCACGAGCACAAGTTCTTAGCGAGAGGTGCGTACCCCACCTTATATTGTGCCCTTCTACATTCCTTACGATGCCTTCGCGGAGCACAACCCACTGCGCCTTGCTTAGCCTACTGCTGTAGGGCTTTCCCTCAGCTTTTTCGGCGTTTCCCCGACCACCGTCTGTGTTGTCTCGAGATTGAGCCCACCGGCGTTGTATGTTGCACATTTAGCTTCGCTCCGCAGCTCACGTATAGTAGACCACATCTCGAACGATTAATGTGGCCGGTGCTCGGCCGGGGTCTACTCCCAAAAAGACCGTCGCGATCAATTCTTGAACCACGCGATCGGCACGAGCAAGGGCTGTTCTGTTCATATGCACGACACGTGACAGTGTCTCCCAAACATCTTGAGATATTCGCGGCGCCTTCATTCTTGTTACCCTCTTGTTAGCTCAAAACGAAATTGCGGCTGTTGCTGTTGCTTGGCACGCATTACAGGCTTGCGCAGAAGATGCTTTTCGTTGGCAAGGTGGTGCGCGTTTTGCGCCAGGGGAGTTCTCAGGCTATTTCCACACAACAACTGGCTCCGTTCGCTGGATGGCCAAGCGAGCCGGGCATGAAGGTGAGCAGCCCAGCAGCCACTTTTAAGCCTTCGTCTTCGGGGCTGCATCATCATCAACGTCAGCAACATCGAATTAAACATGAACATAAACATAAACATCGAATTAAACATGAACATAAACATAAACATCGAATTAAACATGAACATAAACGTAAACATCGAATTAAACATGAACATAAACATCGACATGGACATAAACATAAACAACATGAACATCAGACACCTGCTACGATAGAGGTGAATGATATCATTGTTTTTCTGAGACTCCTCACTTGAGGAGCTCCGTACCACAAACTGCTTTTTTTTGTAAACTAAAAGTGCAACCCGATGAACAAACCCATGGCTTAGGTGCACAAAAAAAAATCAGATTGCAAAACAAGAATGACATCCCGACGATTTTGGGTTAAGGAGCCCCGTTATTCGGAAACAAAAACGCCAAAAACTGCTACCTCTGTCGTGGCACATGTGATGAAGAACACACACATAGAGATTGTTACAGATATCTCCCCCACTCCGGAGTTCGCCCTTGGTACTTCCCTGGCCTCTCATACATTATATGAATAGTACCATAGGGGTAGCGGTTTCCGGTCAAAATATTTTTGTGACTGGCGGGGCTCCTCAACTGATAAACTACCTGGTAGTTAATAATAGTATCGTTCACTTGACGAACCTTGGCGTTCCTGGGCGCACACCTTCTGACCTGCATTTTTTACCCGAATCCACCAGCTGAATAGCCTAAGTTGGTTCTTCGGTTTTCACTCGTCGGCCCCTGGCTGCCCTTTTCATTCGGTTTTAGATGCCGTGGCATTTCCGATGTTTGTTCCCCGCTAGTCTTCTGGTGTGTTCAACATGTAGCCGCGAAAATATGTTCTGCCGTGGGCTGCGGGAAAAAACCCTGAGAGCTGGGCGAGATGGTTGTCGATGGCAATGCGTATAGTACCAATAGTATCTATCCTGCTGGCGTATACACATGGCAAAGACAGGAAAGGCAAGAAAGAGCCACTGAAAGAAGAATAAAACCACGGGAACCCAAACAAGGAAAGTTAAAAAGTACTTTTTGAAAGACGATAGTAAATAGTGGGTGTCACGAAAAAAATAGTTACGACCTGTTTTTTTAGAGTGACGATGTCTTGCGACGTTTGCGTGCCCCTCGAACCTGAACTGTTACTGTGCTTAGCGGTCCCTTCCGTCGGTTGTCGCCCACTGTGCAATATGGCGGGCTGAATCTCGCCACTCTTAGGAAGGCGGCTCGTCGGGAGTTATGTCGTCAAATGTGTCAGGTGGTGGCGTTGTTGGTGGCGGTGGGGGTGGTGGGATGGGCGTCAGCGAAGCAGAAGTTTTGGAGCTGACGCAACGGTGGTCCGACTTGTGCGACCGAGAAGCCTTCAACCTCTTGGCATTGGAGAGGGCTGTGCACGAGGTGACCAAAACTCATTATCATGTCGGTATGTGCAGCGTGGTTGTATATTTCACGAGGTGTCGAACGGTCGCTGATGTGTCAGTATGTGTAGCAGCAATCGCTTGTATGTTTTCATTCGCCATTGCTGTTGTTCTCACATGAACTCACCATTGTGATTTAGTCCGTGGTCACGGGACAGGCTTCACTATATCTGGAGCGGAGGAATGCCTCTCAGGAAAAATAAACAAAACTATTGACAAAAGCTGAATCATATCGCCCGCCTCAGACAATGCTGAGCTTTGTAAGGGACGCCCTATGCTCGTTTTCATGGCATGGCTTGGTTGGTTTGGTTCTTTCGTTTCTCAGCAAACGCAGAAACCGTACGAGATAAGCCGTGGCTGCGGTAAATATCAGTGCGGCTGGGAAGCAAGCACGACACGTGCATGGATGTTGGACGCGAGGTTGGTCGGCCTACTCACCACGCTGTCTTCAAACTCCACTTCCCTTGCCAAGGACCAATCATCAATGACCAATTTTATGAAAATTGTTGCTTCCTTCCACATATCAGTTCCAAAAATAACTCGCCAATACCGGCATGCCAAATGCTGCAGCCACGTACCACTACAGTCGTGGTCCCGCGTTAGTGCGGTACCCTTTAGTACAAAGCCCCAATTTAGTGCGGTGAAAATCGATTGTCGCGATCTCGTCCTCTAGAGAACCGCATTGTCCCGGGATAGTGCGGGGTCCCACTTTAGCGCGGGTATTGTCGTCTGGCGGGGCACCGCAGTATTGAAGGACCACGACTCTACTGCTGTACGAAGTATATATTCTCCTTCGAACCTGAAAATTCATGAATGTCTTGAATTTGTATTCCTAAGAGTTTTCTCGTTTGTTCTCCGTCGCCGCTAAAAAAAACACTATTAACAGCGAATTTGAAGCATTACCCTGTGTTATAACACATACACTTTTGAAACACCTTTTTTCGAGCCGCTGTTCCTTTTATGTTTGCCCTCGAAGGTAGAAAGTAATTAATGTCTTGAATTAGTATGAATCAATTAATTATTTCACCCCCACACTAGTATTATACCTATATATCCAGGTATATACTAGTATATCTACTTGATACTATTATCATTTCGGCTTACACCTACCCCGCCATGAAAATTGTTTATCACGCTGTAGGCGCACGCTCTGGTGAACCGGCGGCTGTACCGCCTGCTGGTCAACGTGTCAGGGTTAGAAAAGCATCTGGCCAGCCTCAAGGGGCTGTTTCTCATGGGCCACGGCGCGCTGTTCCACTCTTTCTTCGACAAGGCCAGGATGGCTATGCGTACTCCTGCAGGAGATCGGTGCGAGCAAGATTGCAATACTTCCAGTAGTATATTCGGCTCACGCGTGCTACTAGAGGGGTGTGGTACGAGGAGCAAGTTTTCATTTTTTAGAAATTGACTGACTGATCGGGCTCCTCAAGTGAAGAACTGCCAAAATTCGTTAGAATAACGTTTGTGTGTTTTACAGTATTATTGGTTACATATCTAGGTATCTAGGTGATGGGATGGTTCATAGGGTTGCTCGTCTATTTTTTCTCAAAGTCAGCTTTTGGGTGAGATGTAGAGCTCCTTAAAAGGCAGCCCACTCAGAAAATATAGGTGTTGTCCTACCGTAGCATGAGGGTTGGCAAATCGCCTACCGTACGCTTCGCTCCCTACAGACGGTTAAACGGAATAATTTTTGTCTTGACCAACCACTTATCGTACGCTTCGCCCCTTGGAGACAGTTAAACGCGAGAATCTGTCTTGATCAATCGTCTAACGCTTCGCCCCCTATATACTGACAGTTAAACGCGTTACTCTATCTTGAGCTGTTGCCTACCGTGTGCTTTACTCCCCACGGACAGTTAAACGCGATAATCTATCTTGATCAATCGCCTACATAGCGTATGCTTCGCCCCCTACACGCAGTTAAGCGCGATAATCTATCTTATCTTTAATAATCGCCTACCGTGCTCTTCGCAGGGCGGTGCTGGACCTGAACATGTGGCTGGCAGCGGCTGCCGAGGACACCGAGGGGGGCCACGCTTCGCTGCACTCCTCAGAGAACGCCCTCAGCAGGGCCATCATTGCTCTCGACCCGTCCGGCTTTACGTGCAAGACGTTTCACGACCTCGCGGTACGACCCACTTCCTGTTATTTCTAGCGCATATGCCCCCGTTCCTCCGGTTTTGTTTGTCGCAGAGGTTTGTGTGCACTGGTTCCCGCTCCCGGTTAGCTCTGTCTCCCCCTTTGTGTTTTTTTTTGTGCACGTGTTTTTTTTTGTCGCAGAGAGATTTGCGCGGACTGTTAGGCTTCTTCGTCGCGAATTCACAAGTACGGTGGTCTGGTACGGTGCACTCACACGGTAGCACACTCACACGTACTGACACGTGGCAACGCTTGCGGAGGCTGGTGTGGGGACGGTTGTTTTTGGCCGGTGACGCTGCCAACACCTCTCTGGCACGAAAACCCCGTGCCTAAATTAAACGCAAACCGGTGGCACACCAACGGTGGCGCACCAGCGGTGGCATACTAACGGTAGCACACCGACGGTAGCACAGCAACGGTGGCACACTAACGGTGGCACACCAACAGTGGCACACCAACGGTGGCACACTAACGGTGGCACACCAATGGTGGCACACAAACTTAATTTTTTTGCCACCGTTCGTGACCCGTTCCGCACTCTGTTCTCGTGTCCAATGCGTTGCTCGCGCAGAAACAGGGCTTTTGCGTAACCGGGAAGGCAATGCCTATTCCCAAGAAGTGTGGCGTGTGTCTATGTCCTGGTGGCTCCGATGCCCGATCCCCCCCCAAAAGACCGTCTTCCTCCTCCACACCGCCCGAGGCGGAGCCTAGGCCAGGGCCGGGCGGTGGCTCCTTGTGGTACACATCCGATCGAGAGCTACCCCGGGGTTTCATGAGCTCGGTGGCGTTTCGATGCGATCGTCCCCAAAACAACGCCAAGCAGGGTTCAGGGGAAGAAAAGGCGGCCGCCCCCGAGGGGGGATCGGGGAGCGTAAGCTTGGTGGTGCACAACCATCGCCCTACTTTGGCGACGGGGGGCGAGGGAGGGGGTGGGGATGGGGGGGAGGGAGAAGTAGCAGCGGTGCCGAACAGCCTGTCCGTACGACTGGAGCCTGATGGCCACGGCGGTGGTCAGGTTTCGCTCAGGTATAATACGGCATTTGAGCGTATTAATAGTTTAAACTGCTATGCGCGAACTGCCGTTGATGTTGGTGGTGTTGCTGATGGTGGTGGTGGTTTTGGTGATGGCGTTGTTGTTGCTGCTGGTGCTACTGTTGGTGCTTCGCAATAACTAATCGCCGTAATATGTCAACCCCGTCTACCTGCCCGCCGTTTCCTTGCCAAAGGTGGAACCCCCACCTGTCTCCGTCGTTTCCACCTTCAGCGACGAGCGCACCATCCAACGTAGGAAAGATCTCGCTCGACGATTCCACTGGAGTTCGGGGCTCAGGATTGCGAACGCTTGGGCGCGCTACCTTGCCTCGCTCTTGTGGCCTCTCTCTCGGGCAAGTAAACTACCTCGCGGTAGACTATGCCCTTGGAGAGATGAGGCCAACGAGAAAGCCTCGGGGGGAGAGGGAAGAGGCGGCCTCGGGGAAGGTGGCAGGACCGAGCGCTAGACTGAGAGTGTTCGTGAATGATCCTGGTCGATCGGGGTCTGCTGTGCTGTCGGTCGCTGTGGACTTGTGGGCTCTCATTGAGATGGGCGGGTGAGCGCCATTGCTATATCCATACTACTTTTGTTACTGTTACTATTGCTAATGTTGCTATTGTTACTATTTCTACTGTTAAGATAAGATAGCTGTCGCTAGGAACTCGCGCAGCCGGATAGTTCTAACTGTCGTCAATTTTTGTGTGGTCGTTGGACAATTTGGAAAATCGCGGATTTCGATCGGCGGTCGTGAAATCGCGGTCATAGAATCTGGCTTCAGCCAGCTCGATTTGGGTCCTTTTCTTTTGGAGTGGTGTAAATTAGAAACTTTACTGTTTGCCGCTGTTACTACTGTTGCGTGGAGTGCAGTCGTTGCGAAATCGTGTAGGGGTGTGGTTTGGTGTCCGAAAGTCCTGCGAGTAATTGGCCCTCGGTGCGCAATGAGCTAACGTGTACATGGGGGGCGCATGCATTTCAGGCGGCTTGATGAAAGTTTCCCTCAGCTTTGACAATTAATAGGATGTTGTGCGACCATTCCAGGGTGCACCGGTTTGTCTGGTATTTCGCAGACACCCTCGCTGAGACAGTGCCGACTGTGTTTGTCGAACTCCGCACTAACCCTCCCCATTTTAATCTAAGACCTCCTCCCTGAGACACTGCTGCCTCTATTTGTGGAAGTCCATAATTACCCCCCCCCCAGCAAGTTTTGTACGGGGTTGGTGTCGGTTGGCAACGACACTGTAAAACACGCCTCTCACTACGTGAGCTGGACAATCATGGTACCCTCTTTTTTTTTTCTCGTTTTTATGTTTTGGCGGTACCCGAGATGGTGGTCGAGTCAAGATTACATTGTGCGGAGTGGAGAACCCTAACTCCGTGCAAGGGGGATGATATCACGTAGTGTGTGGTATATGGTAAGGCACCCACGAGGCAGCTACATAGTATACCCATGGCTGTCTCTGGAAGTGACCACACCAGAAAACAAATTAATTAATTCGAAGCTGTCATCCGATATGCAAGAAAGTACGC
>JAYJMJ010000166.1:0-14911 GCA_036873875.1 Laminaria ephemera | reverse complement strand
CTTGTGCCGAACGCTGCGGGAGTCCCAGGGGCCGGGGGATGTCATCTGCAGCCACCAAAAAAAAATGCTCGACATCAACCTTATCCGCGAGAAGAAGGGCGGCAACGTCGAGGCCGTGAAGGAGTCCCAGCGCCGCCGTAACGCCTCTGTCGAGCTCATCGACGAGTGTGTGGCCCTCGACCAGGCCTGGCGCAATTGTACGTCATGTGGGAGCGGAGGGAGGAAGGCTGCGCGTGGGGGGGGAAAGGCTCCCCGAAACACTCTCCAAATTCACCTCAGCCCCCCTGGGAGACTTGTAATAGTGACGAAACACACTGTGGCGGTGCCCGGGGACGGAAAGGAGGGCTTGTTCGCCGCAGGGGGACCCGCCCGCCCCAAAACAACTACACCCTCTCCGCAAGTGTTCTTGTGGGTGATTTAGGGGAGAGGAAGGCGGATTCGCGGAGGCCCTGGCGAGTTTCGGGCGTGTTGGCCATTTTTTCCGCTGCGCTCCGCTCCGCCACCACCCTCCCGGGGCCCTTCTCCTCCGACTCTGCCCCCTGGCAGCGGCCTGGGAGCAGCAGCGGTGGCTCTCTGAGCGCCCGGGGTCCCGGAAGTGGCCAGGAGATGGGGTGGGCTGGCGGGCTGTCTGGCTCCTCTCCCCCCTTCATCGGGGTGGAGCCCCCTCCCCTCTCTGACAGCCGGTCTGCCTCCTTCGGGGCCGGGAGGCCGGACTTCGGCGCCCACCACCACCACCACCACCACCCCCACCACTACCACCACCACCACCACTATTGTAGCTCACAACGCTGCCCGCAACTGCGCAAGAATCTATCCTCATACGTACGACAACAGCTAGACGGAAGGCACTCCCTCGTCTAGGGCCCACATCAACTGGAGAACCAACAGTCCGAGCTCGTCTGGAGGGCCAGGCAGACAGAAGTGATGATCATCAGATCCTAGTTCTGCCCCCATCGTGAAATCATCCATGGTCTCCATCATATTGTTGATCGGTATATGGTTCCCTCTAGCGGCCAAAAACGCCTCTCTATCGTCGAGCTCCCAGTCCTCAATATTACCTACTCCATCGTACGTCGCGAGCCACAGAAAAGAAACTCCTGCTCGGTGAAAATGCTGAGCAGAGGCGATGGCGCGTTTCGTGGTCATGACCGGCTTGTTGCCAGAATTCGCGACAACGACGTCGTAGTCGGAGATAGAGGTGCCGAATTCCTGGAAAGAGTTCTCGATCGATTTGTTGCCCTCATGGTGTGCAAACCAGTAGTGAACCGTGACGTTATTGTCAAACTCGAAGACTGCTTGGTCGTCGCAACACCTTAAACGGAAGGAAAATTAGGATTGGTGGCGCGCGTCGAAACGAACCAGGGGGGGCGGAAGGACAAGAGGTTATATACAGGAAATCAGGACAGACCATATTCACTCGGAACACGACGAACCAAATAATCCTACAAAAGAGCATAGAAATGATAAAGAGAGCGTTTGTACGAGCTGGTTCCACCTAGGCCCATACAGTCCTCCTTTGCAAAATTGCACCCTGGTTTCCGGTAGCCGCTGGGCACACTCGCTAACCAGCGGGCGACGCAAGGGTACAATATCACCAACAAACGATATCGTCAACCAACCCCGACGCGGTGCCTGATTCAAACTATCGCCAACACAACATGCAGGACCGCGCCACGGGGGGGCTGTTCTTTTTACGTTAATCTGGTACATGCATGCCGTAGCTTTGCTTGCATGTTAGTTGGTGGAGGCCTTAGGGACAACAGGTATTGTGCCCTCAGGTAAGTGACCACAATACTTCATTGAACACCAAACATAGTTTGACTGTAACACGAACCACGAGATCAGAAGCGTACCTCAAGGCTGAAGAAATTTCCTCTTGATGCAGACAGCCGGCACTAGTCAGCTTCTCCTCAAATCGTGGCATGCACCCTCGACATTGCTTGTCAACATCCACTTCCGCCAATGTCAGGTTCGTGTTATCTTCTCCCGGCATCAACGCAGCTTCTCTTCTCACCATCCTCTCCGCGTACCGACACATAATTCCTTCGAACACCTGTGTCGGATTATAACGGTTTTGTTTACCTGGTGCCTTAAGAATCCCTGGCAGTTTATCTTGAGGAAACACGCGAAGCATGGAGCAAGTTGCCATATGAATTATATGAACAGCGTAGATCGCGGTTTGCAGGGAGAAGGCAACACGTCGGACGAAATCCACCTTTGAAGCTCCATGCCGGAACTCCCCCCTTGTCAAAGACCGGGTGCCGTGCGGTGATGCCCCTACAGACGAGAGCTGGTCAAAATAATGCATCGGTGCGTGACCTTCGTTTGATTGCAGTCAGTGCACCTGCTCCTACGTGAGCAATATTGTACTGATACACAGCCGGCCAGCGAGCTCGGCATGAGAAACAGCGTGCAAACAAATGTAGAATACCTGTGTCTGTGTGGCAGCTACAACAGATAATTTCGCTCTTAGGGACACGCGCAAAACATACACAGGAAACACGATAACTCTTCGCTTTGAGGAACAACCGCAAAACGTATACACGAAACACGATAACCCTTCGCTTTGAAGATCATGCGCAAAACGTCTACATGAACCACGAGAACTCTTCGATTTGAGGAACACGCGCAAAACGTATACGAGTGCACGCAGCACACTGACTCTTCACGATAACTCTTGAGCTCACCTGACGCAGGTGTGAATTGCCATAAAATAGAATTGATGTGCCTGGCGGGAAAGGGTCCTTGGCGAGCGCATCATGACTGACCGGCAAGCACTCCTTCCGAGCAACGGCCTTCGGCACCCATACTGGAAAATCCGTTCTCCCATGCGGGCAGAAGTAGCTGTCAAGTAAGCAAGGCATGCAGACCGTTAGAGAACCAGCAGGGTTCTACGCTAAGGTATTTATGCTTTGATAGTGGCGGGGACGAGACACCGGCAAAAGTGACGTTCCCGGCTGAGGGGATTGGTGGACATTTGACGACTGCATGGTGTAGTAAGGGTTATTAAGGGTAACAGTAGTTTCGCCTTAGCCTCTTGACAACTGCATTCACGTTTTTGGGGACAAAATACTAGGAATTTGTGTGGTTAAGTATTGCAATTCGAGTTTTAAACAACAAAAAACGTACACCCCCCAGACATATGCCGCATTGCCTCCAAACCATCTACCGCGAAACAAAGTAACACCCGTTTCACGTTTTTACCGACGAATCCGACGCGGGGCTCTCCACCTGGCTTTGGAAAACGCGCACGAACAGTCATATTCGTTTCGACGCGTGTCATCCTCTGCGAGCGGTGTCCAGCGAGACTCGAGATCGCCCCCTAACTCCGTTGGCAGTAGCTGTTCAACGGAACATCGCCGCAGTTCTTGTAAGTGCGGGTGTTGATCTTCTGTGTCGCTTGCGTGCAGAGTGGCACCTTCATAAATGTCCACCGGGGAACTTTCGCGTTTGCTTTTGGAAATCGAGAATACAACGGATGCTGAAGCCTGGTCGTTAAGCACGGCAAATGAAATCCCCAACGCGAGGAGTCTTGGGGCGTAGGTCTTCATGGGATGCCTTCGGCGGGCACCACCTACCTGCCAAGCGCGAGCAGGAGGCGAATGTGTGACAAGGAAAAGCAACGGTTTAGGTGATACCGTATTTTCTGCCGGTCGAGTATTTGGGAAATATAATAGTTGCAACCCCGTTGTTTTCCGGTACCGCGGGAGAAAGACGCAAACGTTAGTTTAAATGCGCAGACAAAGCACGCCTATTCCACGAGTTAATTCATCATCAATGCGGTTAGGCCCATCAACGCCAACGTGTTCTGTTACCAGGTATAAGCGAGCCTGGGACGGGCGAAGTAAAGCCCGTATGATAACTCGGTGCGTCCGCACCAAGAGATTCACCGACCAGATACTGCACTCACAACGCTGCATGCTACTGCTTTCGTTCCCCTCGTACTGTTAAAGTCCGCCCGTTCTCTCCATCGGACTCGTTGTTCACTACTACTGTACCATCATCAGTCGAAAATGTGAAACCGTTGACATATATACGCTCTTTCAGGGCGTGAAAAGGGTCTAGCCTTAACATTTTTACAATTAATACCGGGGAAAATATCTTACGCTATTTCCAAGTACTTTGTCCTCGAAAACGTGCGTGCAGTTCTAGGGGCGTTAAGCAGAGTAAACGCTAGTCCGACTCGGGGCGCGGACTTCGGCATGTGTCCTCGCACGGCTGAAGTCCGGGCGATCTGGTTAAAAGGCTTGCTATTCTACACGCGACAGAATCTATTGCGGTCCATCAGACACATTTGGACTTTCGTTATAGAGTACCCCAGTATCGTTATAGAGTACCCCAGTACCGTTATAGAGTACCCCAGTATTGTTAAAGAGTACCCCAGTATCGTTATAGAGTACCCCAGTACCGTTATAGAGTGCCCCAGTAAAGTGGGGAATAGCGTGAGTTATTAGGGTGGAAAATCCTACACAGTAGTGGTCCCTCTATAGCGCCGTTTGAGTAGCGCCGGTTGCCCGCCATAGCGCCTGTGAAATCGCTTGTGGGAACAACCAATAGTGGCAGCACGCGGAGTAGTGCCGGTTGCCGCTACAGTGCCGGTATTTCCGGCTGGCACATACCGGCGCTATAAACATCATTACAGATATGTTCCCTTACTGGGCCCTCTCCCTCGGCATATTCTCCCACCTCTCAGCCATGCTCAGCTCTTAATTGCCGACGAACTTATTATGTTTTGAGGAACCTTCCTGAATCTCTTTGCTTTCTTTTTCTTCATTGATTGCTGCTGTTCACGTTCTTTTTTTTTTCACTTTTTTCATTTATTTTTCTCGTGTTTTCGCAAGTCTCACCCAGCAGCGCAGCGCTGTGCGATGCCGAGCGGTGCCGTGCGGTGCGGTGCGGTGCTGAGCGGTGCTGTGCGGTGCTGTGCGGTGCTGTGCCGTGCTGTGCCGTGCTGTGCTGTGCTGTGTTTTGTCTTTCGTGTATGCCAGGTATCATACGATGTATCATCATACCAGGTCCCAGCTGAGCTCGGCTTGGCTCAGCCCAGCTCAGCTCAGCAGCGCAGCGCAGCGCTAGCTCAGCAGCGCAGCGCCGTGCGGTGCCGTACGGTGCCGTGCTGTGCGGTGCTGTGCGGTGCTGTGCGGTGCTGTGCCATGCTGTGCCGTGCTGTGTGCTGTGTTTACTCTTTCGTACATACGAGGTATGATACGAAGTATCATACCAGGTACACCAGGCATGTATGCATGTACGTACGAATACTACGTACTACCAGGTACATTGTTAAATCATAACAAATGCACACCCAGCTCAGCAAAGCTAGCTCAGCAGCGCAGCGCCGTGCGGTGCCGTGCCCTACCATGCGGTGCGGTGCTGTGCCGTGCTGTGCCGTGCTGCGCTGTGCTTTCTTTCGTACATACAGCAGAACCAGGTATCATGCGAAGTACTGGTACCTACCAGGTACCGGTATACGTTGTCTACTCGCCTTTGATTGTCCTCTTCATGTTTTTTGTTTTTGTTTTTTATTTTCGTTTTTTCGGCAAATTACACCCGTACTGCCGATCAGAACGTGGCATCGCCAGCAAGTGCACAGCACAGCACAGGGCAATGAGCTCTGCACAAGTAACTCTTGGCATTATCAAGTCGCCAGTTGCACCAAGTCATGGGCCTCTTCTTTCTGCCCTCTTCACGTTTTGTTGTGTTCTTCTTTGCGCGAGCGTAGCGGGCGGCGTCAGCCGCCCGCGGAGCGGAGCCCTTGTAGACTCTATTGTGATGCCTGGTACGTCAGTTAACTCTCACGGGAATTCAGAGGGAGAAAGTGACGAACGAAAATGACGATTGCAGCATCGGTCACACGAAGCACCGCGGGTTGAGATATACTCTGGTACAGGTCAGTCCGAACTGCAACGCAAGGAGCTGTTCGACACGCACCCAACATTTTATTGCTGAGCACTCACACGATTGAAGACGGTTGACAACAACGCACTTTTTTTTTTTTGTCCCAAAAGGTTCACCTGTGAACTGGCACGACTTAATTAAGTCATCAACTGGATATTTAGTCGGACTACTGACTGTATTACCGGTAGTTGATTCGGTCGGATTGGGATGCTGTGGTGTGGAGTGTGGAGAGACCTTAGGTTGGTTGAGCCGCTTCTAAGATTACCCTTGGCCAATCAGAGTGCGTAGTAGATAGCTACCTTAGGAAGATTCACTATCCGTATGCCTTTGCTACTACCACTGTATCAACCACAGCTCTATCATATTGGTTGTGACGGCAACAGAAATAATTCTATGATACAGTATCCTATCACATTGAATTCTCCGCACGTACGTACTCATGCGGTACATACATCAGGCAGCTGCTCACCTCAGGAGTCCGTACTGGGTGAAAACTCAGTACACCGGCTGGCACAGCTACCACGGGAGAAGAGGTCGGCCTCTATGCTCCACAGCAGTCGTGGTGGTGGTTGGCTTGGAGGCCAAGGCCAAAGCTAGTCAAAGAGCGGCACGAAGAAGAATATTAAGGCAATCAACGAAATCCCTGTTTCTTGTCTCTGACGACCCGCAGGAAACTTGCTCAGCAGCAGCCGTGAAAACGTAGCCCACGCGTTTCAATTCGCTTGTTCCGAAGAAGGGTGACCTTGGTACATGCTTGGTGCCTTGCCTTTCTATCTGGCGGAGGGCAAGCTGCACGCACACGCCCCTACGTACGTTTCTGGCGAGTATCATCTATTATAACACGGTATCGTGTCCACAACTAACTACTACTGTTGTGACAACGCCGTTAGATTGGAGCTCCCAAAAATAGGAGATAGTGACTACCGGTATATATTTGAAACGCGTTCTTCGTTTTTCGTGGTTCGTGCATGGGTGTTTTGGCGCGCAGTGATGAGAGGGTGGGGGAACGTGCCACCAGCCCCAGCGCTGCTGTGGGGATATCATTGTATCATCTGCTGAGCGGCGCACTTGCTAGCCTAGCCTACAGGGAAACCTAGCGCTATCGGGAAGTGGCGATTCTACGCAAGACCGCCCTGATTCCGCAGCGAGCGGCAGGTGTTCGATGCAGAGCCTGGGTGTACCACCGAACAACGAAAGAAGCCCATCGAAAAAAGTAAGGTACCTGGTACTCGTTAGTACTCGTTCGTATACATTCAGCATGCCTGGCACATCAGCACTCATAGCACAAATACCAAGTATCATGTTCGTACGGACTGGGCTAAATCGCAAAAGTTATCATCGTTTTCTCACGGCGGTTTGAGTCCGACCAGGACGAAACTTCGCGCGGATCTTCGTCGATGGTTGCCGAAGGATCGTAGGATCGTGTGCGCGTACTTTCTCGATAAAACGGCGGTTGGTTTTGGATATTACGGCAACCCGGATATCCGGGGTGTGGAGCGACGCAGGTGACTTTAGGCAATATGAGACCCGATGGAACCGGTGAACCAAACCCACCGATAAGGTACTCCCCAACCATCCTTCGGAGGAGTATATCAGACAAGATCTGTGCGAAATTTCGTCTAGATCGGGAGTAAAACCGCCGTGAGAAAATACACAAACGTGATTTCGTAGGGGTATTTGGTATTCGGCAGAGTCCCTTCAAAATGACTGAGTTTAGTATAGAAACCGTTTCTGTTACGAGTATCATAGCCATGATGTGCTGTTGCTGCGCTGCTGCTGTGGTGTTGAAACAAAAAAAGCATAATCCGAAGCCCCAGAGTATATTTCAGGGCCCCTGAGCCCTGAGCACATGCCACAGAAATACGGCATCATTCATGTACCGTTACAAGATAACACCCCCTTCGAAGAATTTCGAGGCTGATTTTCTCGACAACGGGGAAATTGCAAACACAGAGCGACGCGTCTACGCAAGGGTCTCGACAGTTTTTTTTTCCCAAAGTCACCTTCTTCCTTGTGTGTAACCCCCTTGCTTTGGGGAAAATCGGCTCGGAAATTCGCTCCAGGGGGTGTGATATGTTGCGTGTCATATGGTACAGTATGTGCCCATATGTGTCGAGAAGTGCCCCAGTGGGGACGCAGGGTTGTCCGTGTTGGGAAGCGTTCTCCTCATTGTTCATAGTGTCTCATTCATCTCTCTGTTGGCTCGCTGCTTCTACTAAAGAACAGCAGTATAGAACACTATAGGACAGGTATAGAACAGGTACAGAACAGTGACCTTCTGTGGGATGCTTGCCTTTGCGGCATCCCCGTATACTTCCCGGCAGACTACGCATACGTACCACCATAGATGGTCTTGACATGACAACTGTGACCGGGTTTCACCTCAACTATGTCATGGAAATCACATCAAATCTATAGCCTATCCATCTACGTAGACTACTCTATAACATATGTGCCTGCAGTCCGAAGAGGCGAGGCCAGCGTGTGCGGCCCACTGCCAGCAGCGGGCACCGACCTTGACAATGCCTGAAAGCCCCTCTACCGTTAGAAATCGCATTCAATTTGCGTGTTTTTCGATGATCAGTGCGTGTTCTCTGAGCGATGCTGGTACCGTTATATTATCGACATACGGCAGTACAGCAATAGTCTAAGGGCCTGAGTACAAAAACCAGGGTGATCTGGTTGGCGCAGGCGCTTGTGCGTGCACCATGTATCAGTATCCGTCCTTCGAGAAGAGGCTTCAAAACTTTTGTTAAATGCGAGAGTTGCGCCTGGAGCGAGATCAAAGGGTCAGACATGAAAATATTGTTTTTTTAGAGACCCCAGTAAGGTGGGGTGTAAATGTACACGGTACCAGCTGCACGGCACGTAGCGAAGATGTGAAGCAAACAGTAGGGGGTGGGACATTGTGTGCATGCTATTCTTCGCTGATTGACTATGAACGATTTTCTATCCGCCAAATGTTACGGCCGCCAGTGATCGGCTACTACAAACATGATGTGTCGTAGCTACCCGTACCAACTATGTATGCGCGAAGGGCTTAGGGAATAAAGCATGAAAGTGGGGGTCAAGCAGTCGGAAGCTCCTTGCTGCACTCTAGAGGAACAGGGACGGCATTCAACCGTTGTCTAAGGTTTCCAACATTGTGAAGCCGAAAAAGGTTGGATCATTATCTTGGGAACTCCAGCATCAACCACTACGTGTTTACTGAACACGGCCCGGAGGAACGAGATATAATAAATGTCACGTATCACTGCTGCAAAAGCTGCCCTTGTTGTGTAAACGCTGAGACCACCGCTCCTCGGGCAGTTTCATCGTGTATAGCAGTGCCTGTACTGTTGTGAGTATAGAGTTATAGTTCATACAAAAGTAACAGTACGTAGTCACAACCTTAAAAGTACCTCTAATAACGGCGATATTTTCAACTCAGCCTTTCATGGAGTCTGCAACACATTGACGGCAGTCCCGTCATTCGCCGCGAAGCCGAAGGACGTGTGTAATCGGCAATGTCAGTGTATCCCATCAAGAGTGCGCACATCAGCAACACACGAGTGGCAAGCCACTTAAAAATCGAAATAGTTCCCGGCGGTACTGAATTGTGCCAGATACGTCGTATTGTATTCGGGGAGCAAACAAGCCCCCCCCCCCTTCTCGACGATAACGGCCAATAAATACCACAACAAGGAGCATACGCCATAGAGCCAATAGCAGGCAAACCCCAAAAATGCAAAACAATAATCCTGTACTCGTAATGCCCACGGGTCCAAGTGTTCCGGCTCTGAGTTTAACACGCCGCGTCCTCATACTCCATACTGCTTCCGGTCCAGCACGTCTGGTAGCGATTCTTTGACGCTCTCCCACGGGTTCTCCAAGACGAGAAGCTCGTTTTCTCCAAGGAAGTCAAGGAGTACCACGGACGAGAAGTCTCGTATCATCCGGAAGTTGCTGTTGACGTTGGCGACGGCAGTTACGGCGGCATGAGTGATGCCAAGAAGGGCAATTGTCACAAGAAGATCAGCGAACGCATGCACCACAGGATAATGAAAAAAGCCAGGTCGGAAATAAATGAATGCGCTGACCGAAGATTGGGCAAGAGACTACTCAGAAATATTTTGCTTCAACGTTTGAAGCCGTCATCGCATTAAGCGGCCACTGACATCACGCAGAAAATTTCAGTTGTAGGAGTGTCAGGGATACGCATTGTAGTTGTAGGAGTGTCGTATAAAATACCAGGGATATTCAGTTTGAATAGTGAAACGATACTCGAAAAGTATTAAAGCTAAGTAGCGCGAAAAGCGAAAACACTAACCATACAACGGAGAGGCCGGACAAAACTATTCAACATCTCACCTTTGGTTAGAGGCAGCCTTAGCCCTAGCATGAGCCTTTTCCGCCTTAACGCCTTCGTTAGGCCGAGATTTCTTGATCTCACTAGAGGCCACGAAAACAGTGGCGGGGATCTTTCGTCTTGGCGTCACGTACATCACCGACCTGGGTCGACACACATTTGAAAGGAATAAAAAAAGCAGTGTCAGCAACAGTCGCAGAGCACGCATCGTCATGCACACGCCATACAACCAGATAACACAGAGCAGGGGGCGTGTTACCCAGCGATGTTGGGGCTCGATCAAAAATCAGTAATCAGCAATCAACCCGCAGCACTCAGCAGTCGGTACCGCTTTCGAGCGTGCACGCTTCAGACTTCTCTCGGAGACATTGTTTGAGGCAGGTCCTAAAGCTCGGAGCGCAAACATCGGCCGAAGGGAGGAGCGCAGTGCCGGTGAAACGCGTGTTAACACTTTTGCTACCTACTCTAATTCTAACTAAAATGTCCCCCAAAACGTACGTGGAGTTCTAAAAGGGTTGCGCCGAGAGTCAGATATGCCTTGTGCTATTAATCGGTATTTTCCCGGGGACAACGAATGTGCCAGTTACATGAAGCACCCAAACCAAAACGGCGGCCATGCCTGTAATCGCTAGCATCAGTCAGTCTGAGAAAACGTTATTACTAACCGACCGAAATATCAAGCATACACAGGGCACCCAGAAGCACATCATAGGCCTACCGGCAGAAAAGCTGACTGCGTATGCCGCGTAACAGTTCAGCCCAGTGAAGGTTGTCATCGCCGCATACACGGGCTGCTCTGCAGACTGCATCATTTGGGCTTACAATACCTACTGGTATATATTTAACCCTGTGGTTAAACCGCACCTATGATTGAAAAGCAGCATGGACTGCAAAAGGTCCTCCGGGTTAGAAAAATAGACTGCGTAAACCACGAACGTGTCAAACCAGCAAACTATATAATCGCCGCATATATGAGCTGCTCTGGAAAATGCATCATCGCCACTGGGTCTGCAGCATTTATTTCTACAGGCTGCAGTCAAACCGCACCTAACCTTACCTATGATTGAAAAGCAGCATGGACTGCAGAGGATCCTCCGGGTTGAAGGCAACCCCGTTCATAGGGTGCACGTCGCCTTCCCCTCCCCAAGCACCCTTGCCCGTCGGCGCGAGAGGGAAGTCGACGTTTTCGTGACAGGCGGCGAGGCGGCGTTGGTGCACGTCCAGCAACCGGAAGGCGTTGGAAGAATCCACACACACCAGGATGTCGTCGCGGCAGTGAAATCGCAACCCCAATATCCTGTGCGTCGAGAAGCTGGATGGAGGCACGAGAGAGTGGCGATGGAGGGGGCGGGGGCGGTACGGGGGGCGGGGTTAACGGGCTAATAATGGCACTAAGACGTCTTTCTGGAGGGCAGCAAATAGCGTGACAGACATAAAATCAAGTGCGCCGTGTGGTTTGACAGTATGACAGTATGTGAGTGTATAGCATTGGGGTACTGTATGCCTAGAGTAGTGTTCGATACTCGACATATGAGCGATGTCGTGCATCTGTAGACAAACACAAACATGAAAACAAAAGCATACTGAAGTGTAAGTGTGCGAACTCTACGGCACACAAAACCCATCGGATGCAGGACCGCCTTAGGCACTGTGCCGTCCGAACGTTCTGTAACCAAAAACAGGAGACGACAGTTGCACCTACTACACTCCGACAAATAAATCGGAGGCAGCGCTAAAGTCCTACGGTACAAAACGCATCGACAACTTTCCCACCGTTGCCGTCTACAACTATCTCGACGCAGTTAGAACAACTCTCTCGACGCTCTTCGAAGATAAACTCACCTGGGCACTGCCCAGTGATGTCGCAGTTCCACCAGATCAAAGACATAGACGACCCCCAACAAGGAGGCCGAAACAAGCCACTGCCCGCTAGCACTGACCGCCACCATCATCACCGGCACGGCCCCCTCGTCCCCCCCCCCTGGCCTGACTCCGTCTACATGCTCCTCAAAGCAGTGCACCAAACGAGCCCCTTCCCCTCCCTTCCCCCCCCAAAAGGCCTGTGCTAGCACCGCTCATTATTTTAGAGGCAGCAACATACGGGCAGACACGGGAGGGGGTGGACGAGCGCCTGCAGGGGGTACAGAAGCGCTTGTCGGACCTGCTAGCTCTGCAGAATCGCAAGGACATCGGCATGCCGCTAAGTCGAGACGAGAATTTTCGGTTGATGGGCTTAAGACCGCTCATCGCTGACCTAGAGTAAGTATGCAGCACACACCAAACAACATTGGAAGCGAAATAAAATCGGATGCATTTTGTGGTATCGTATGTACGCGATTATAGTTTTGTGTTTGTGTTTTAGGTGGGGGGGGGGAGGTGTCGACGATGAGTCCGCCGTGTAGGCTATAGAGCTACAGTAGATACGAAATCACACCACAGTCAAACGCAAATAACTCAAATGAATCAATCAATCAATCAATCGACCAATAATTCAATCAATCAATCAATGAATCAACGAACCAACCAACCAGCCAATCAATCAACCAAACAACCAATCAACCAAATTCAACCAACTGTAACCAGCAAACTTCAACCAGCAAACTTCAACCAACCAACCAACCAACCAACCAATCAAAACCCACCCGCCGGTACGAGAAGCCCAGCACCGGCACCCCCCGCCCCTCGTAATCATTGATCAGCACCACGCTAGCTTTGCTGAACACCGCCGGCCGCAACAGCGCCATCATGGCAACCAACTATCCGACCAACTTCAACTTCAACTTCAACATCAATGCTACGACAAAGGTGCTCCATTTTTTTATTCTTGAGGCTACTCACTTGAGGAGCTCTAAACCTCACCCAAAAAAACCCCAAAAAAATGATTTCGAGTAAAACTGAAAGCGCAACCCCGATGACCAAAAACCCATGGCCTAAGTATAACAAATATTCAGATTGCAAAAAAAAAACAAGAATGACATTCCGAGAAATTTGGGTTAAGGAGCCCCCGTCATTCAGAAACTATTTTTGCAGAAAAAGGGCCACCTCTTATCATAGCAACCATCCAACTTACACCTTCAACTATCACGGAGGACCATAGTAATCAGGACCTACGATACACACAAAAACCTATCTATTCCCCTATTTTTACTCTTGTATTCTGTCTCTCTACCGTGGATCATTTAACGTAAGTATTGGATTGGATGAGGCCTCCTGCGCCGGGCAAGCTTAGGAGGTTTCGGGAGAGAAAAGAAGAAGTGACCTGTGCGCGATACAAATTCCGAGACATTTCGATGTCATCGATGGTTCCAGTATTTGTGCCAAATTTGAGCCCATCCATTGGATCGTCATTCTACCAACCATATTTGGTCCTGATTACCATGGTCCCCCGTAATAATCAGTTTCAACCAATCAGATTCAACCAAACCAACCGAAAGTGCACAACCAACGAAACGGCAACCGATTCGTGCCACACGACAGAGGTAGCCCTTTTGGACAACTTTGTTTCTGAATGGCGGGGGGGCTCCTTAACCCAAAACAATCGGAAATATCATTCTTGTTTTGCAATGTGAATACTTTGTATGCCTAGGCCATGGGTTTGGTCATCGGGTTGCACTTTGCAGTTTTTACTCAAAAATAAGTTGTTTGGGGTGAGAGGTATGAAGCTCCCCAAGTGAGGAGCCTCAGAAAAAAAATGGTGCATCTTTGTCGTAGGATGTGTCAACCCCAACCAACCCACCAACTCCAACCGGATAACTTCAACCAACCAACCTCAACCAACCAAAATCAACTTCAACAAACAAAACCACACACCTGCCGGGACGAGAAGTCCAGCACCGGCACCCCCTGCCCCTCGTAGTCATTAATCAAAACCATGCTAGCCTTGCTGCACACGGCCGACAGCGACAGCGCCATCATAATCGACGGCTGCTTGCCGGCCCGAGCGGAAGCCCTAGTCGCGGCGGCCTCGGTCGCCGCTAAAGGGGTGTCAGCGCCTTTGTAGGTCTCCGGCATGAGGTTAAGTCCATGGGTGCGCCCCCCTCCTCCATCGCTGCCGACAGAAAAAAAGAAAAATAACGAAAAGTGACGAAATCAAACATCGGGTTAAGGCTGCTACGGAAGACGTACTGTACTTATTAGTAGTAAAATTCGGGCATACATCGGTCAGATTTTTGCAATAAGCCCGAGCGGAAGTCCTAGCCGCGGCGGCCTCGGTCTCTGCTAGAGGAGTGTCCGCGTCCTTGTAGGTCTCCGGCATGAGGTTAAGTGCGTGGGTGCGGCCCCCTCTCCCATCGCTGCCGACGGAAAAAAAGAAAATTTGCGAAATGTAACGAAATAAAACATCAAGTGGTAGGCTACTACGGAAGATGTCCTGTACCAGGTACTTATAAATAGTAAGATTCGGGCATAAGTCGGTCAGTTTTCTCAAATGAGCCAAGACTACTACGGAAGATATACTGTAGTTAGTAGGATTCGGGCATAAATCGGTCAGTTTTCTGAAATATGCTTAGACTACTGCGGAACATGTACTAAAATTACGGGCATAATTAGGTCATATTTCTGAAATAAGCCCGAGCGAAAGCTCTGGCCGCGGCGGCCTCCGTCTCGGCTAGCGGGGTGTCGTCGTCTTTGCAGGTCTCCAGCATGAGGTTAAGTCCATGGGTGGGGGGG
>JAYJMJ010000164.1:20271-37348 GCA_036873875.1 Laminaria ephemera | reverse complement strand
GGGCCTGTAACGACTGAGTTCGCGGTATAGCCTACCCAATGACTGACCTTCTCGTTCTGAGCGTCCATCGTTTTAGGTGTTGGTGGTGACGCTTCTTTTTCCTTGTACAGAGCCGACGAACTCGAAGAAAGTTATGCTGGTTTCTCGATGGACGACTAGCACAAAGCTAGCTGCCTGAAAAAAATAGTAAAGTTAGCAGTAAGTACTGAATCAGATGTTGTTGCGTGCGGTTGATGTAGTTGAATGTGCTAAGATCCACAACGACGGGGAGGGTAGACACGATGATCTAGCCCGGTTACTTTTCTTGAGGTTGTGATCACTCGTAGCCGGAACCACGCGGGCTGTGAAGACAATCCGAGACCGTTCTCTTGTGATGTGTACGTGGGGATTGTTATCTGCGTGTTACTGTGAAAAATTGAGTAGCACGTACCAGGGGTAGCACAGAAGTAGTCGAGAAGGATACAGCAGTGTCAATTTTATGATGACGGTCGAGCGTGGGGGTGCCGACGGCGGCGGCTGCAGCGGCGGTGGTGGAGGTGATGGTGGTGGTAGTGGTGGTGGTGGTAGTGTTGTTGGTGGTAGTGTTGGTGTTGGTGCTGTGCTGGTGTCTGTGTCGGTGTGTGTGGTTGTGGTTGTGATGGTATGAGCGTCAGATTTGAAAACACCAGTAAACGAGATTTTGGCAGATTAACAGAGAGAGGTTGGAAGGGATATTTGGGGTGGGCGGCCGGGGTGAACTAGAGGCGTTACGGTTCGAGATTGTGACGCTGGTAGTGCAGAAAAATGAGGACTTTCTCTGTAACAGCTCGTATCAAAGGCTTCTACTACTAATATTAATGTACCCGTAAAAAAGACCGCAATGTACTATTTATTATTGTTGTTATATACATACCAGGTATACTGCTGTACGTACGTACGTAGTACGTAGCCCTAACCGCTAATTACAGCGAAAACATGGGCAGCCGCGTCGCAGGACGGCGCATGCGAAGAAGAGCATATCGTCTCGTCTCGTACGGCAAATAAATCATCATCAATCACGGCGGCAGCGCTACTCCATCATGTTGATCATATAACGTGACGATTGTTACACGACCCATTGCGACCTTGTATCCCCTACGAGTGCGAGTATTCGTTGTTTGTTCTTGGGGTGTGCAAATACATGTCATAAAATACACGACGTCGCGTCCGGTGTTGCCCGTCACGACTGTCCGTCACGACGTCACGACGACAAAAACAGCCGACGAAATAAATCAGGACCATCGACTTCAACATGCAGCGTCCGGTGCTGCTGCTGTACTCGAGGCTTGCTTAATGCGCCATGCGCCTTGCACAGCAACAGTGGCTGCTACGCGCGCTTTCTTTTTGAGGCAGGCGGTGCCGTTTATCAACCAAATGGCCAACATTTACAAGAGCTAAGAAAATAGTCCCACGGGCGACGGGACGACGAAACGGAATGCGGGCCAATTACTCGGGTTACGGTTACACGGCGAAATTGTATCGATTCGTTATTCGTCGTAGTTTTTTCACCGAACCAAAATCCTTCCCAGGTAGTTATGAAATCCTCTTGCTTCAGGAAGGCCAACAAAGAATTGCCTGCATTGATTTGGGAGCGTGCTTCGTAGTGTGCCATTTTACAACCTGATCCAAAGACCCAAGATATAGTACAATAGTGAAGATCGGGGCTCTGGCCAGCGTGGAAGAAAGATGGGAGGCGATGGAGGCGTCATCGCTGCCAAGCGGGAGTATATGCAGTCCTGCGGAGATGTGTTCGGGATGAAGGGGGGCATGGCCAAGACTGCCCTCAACCGCACTGAGACTGCCGAGCTCCGAAAGAAGGTGCTGTGATGTGAAGTGATGTGATGTGATGTGATGTGATGTGCCATGCGTGTGTATTCCAGCTGGTGTCCTGTCGTTCACGGGCTTTCAGCATTCGCTAAAAAGAGTTGGAGGCGTCGTGGGTCGCGGATCGCCGATGCTCACGTTGGGTTTCACCACTCTGTTCGTGGAAACGTACCGTACTCGTAGTCTAGGAACCTATTATTAATATTAGGCCCTCTGATAAGAGAGCGCCCCAAGAAACTTGGCCTAAAACTTCCGGGGAAATAAGAAATTCAAAGGCTGTTGTACTGAAGTTAGTGTAGGACGCAACCTTTCTCAACTAAGAAATCTACCCTAACAAGCAAATATCTCGGTTTCTTATGAGAGGGCCGGTACTGCTGTACTGCAAAAACGTATCCCCCTCTAATTTCAATAGCTTGTACCCAAAACGTGGATTCTGTTGTATACGTATGGGCTCTGGGCATCGTCATACCGTACCAGTACGTACTTTACAGCAGTGCTCGTACTCGTATCAGTACAGCAGCCGACCTCGTTGCGGCAATGTACTCGTACGAGTACGCGTGTCCCGCTCGTGCTTCCTCTCGAATACTCGTATTAGTAGCATAGGTGGTGCATAGCATGGGCACGAGCGACATGGGGTGCACCACTCCGTCCAGTCGTGAGTACCCCTTGCGGTGTTCAAAAAGAGAGACAGAGCTTTCAAAAATCGCCGGCGTGCCTCGAGAAGGCAGATGCCGTACGTACGTATCAGGTAACACGTATCGTACTGGTATGTAGCAGCTACCTAGTATAATAACGTACTGTGTACCAGGTACGAGGTAACTGGTGATTGTTTGAGCAGTACAGGCCCACGGGCACACCTTTGATCTTTCAGCTTACCATGGTACAGCAGTGATGTGCTCGTACAGCAGTCCTTTGCTCGTACTGCGGTATGATGGTTGTACTTTACCTGGTATATATAGCAGCCCGATTTCGCCCCAAGTCTACGTACTATTTTAGGCCTGCTGTTGCTGCTGGGACTACTACTGGTTGCCTGCACACGTACGCAGCCATGTCGTGTAGTCATAAATCGATGCAAATCGACGAGCAGTGGGGATGCTGAACCCTATGCGCGACAAAACTCAAGACGCGTATCGGGGGGGGAGAAGGGATGACACGTGTGACCACGGCTTGCCCAGAAGGTCGACGGTGAGGGTGAAACCTCCTATATACGAGTTGAGCTGGAAAGTAAAATGGTTGCACCCTGCCCAGCCTGGTATTCAATCTATTCAGCGTACTGACGTGGATGGAGTATGTAAGAGTCGCACGTACCCTGCTGTGTAAACCGTATTATGCCAGCAGGGCATCTGATACCCTGCAGCATTATTAATAACGTCGGGGGCAGCGACGGTAACCCACCCTCCGCAATCAGTATCCTTTCGTCTGTACAACACCTGTTCTTACTAGTAACCCCTTTGACCTTTGGTACTGCTGTTTCGTCGTTCGTCGCTCGTGGCGACAGGTGTGTGCAATTTCTAACGAGCGCCTGAGGGAGCCTGTCGCCGCGTGCGAGCTGGGATACCTCTACAACAAGGTGAGACATAAAGGCTAACCAAGCCATCAGGCATCATCAGACACGCTATCATGTACCATAGATGCATCCGGGAGTAGAGGGGCCGTTTTTGTATTTCTACTAATACCCAAACGGTCCTTACATTTCCGTTCAGAGTTGTACCAGGTACTGTTTGCCACAGCGTTGAGAGGCGACGCACGTGTCATCGGTAGCGATTGTCTGACCACCTGTGTTCGGCGTACAGTGTACTGTGTGCCTGTGTGCTTTCCTCGAGGGGCGCGATTGGTGGAACCACGGGTGTAATACAGCAGTGTGTATCAATTACGTTTCGTGATCTTGATCGTTACGGAATTCGGAGCGAGGGTGTACTTTGCCTTTCGGTAGCTCGCCAGTCTCCCGGCACATGTACGGCGTTTATTTGCCGGTTTCTAGTTTTGACGGGCGCCAGAAACTAGCAGGGCTTTTCACGGGTCATGACCCGGCCCGCGGGTCGGGTCAGGATGTGTTAAAAAACTCGCGGGTCGAGTCGAGCCGGGCCAGGAGGTCTTTGAAATCTCATGGGTCGAGTCGGGCCGGGTCAGGAGGTTTTCAAACATCATGGGTCGGGCCGGGTAACCCTGATGCGATCCGACCCGCGAGAAGTAGTCCGACCCGTGAAAAGCCCTGAAAAATAGGGAACCCTTGTTGGAGTTTCCCTACTGCAACTGAAGCGTCCGCCGACCAACAACGCACACAAGATGACGACAGTTACAAATCTCCTGCTAATCGAGTTCCTGCAGTAGCGACAACTATGCTATATTCTACACAGGGAGGAGTAATGTCGCTTTGGTATCTGCGCATTCCTTTGTTCGGTCTGGATTGCGGTTGTGCCAGTCGTAACCGCAACCCTTTTCTAACTCCTACGGTACACTTTTCCCTACTAGGACAGTAGTGGTCCCTCTACAGCGCCGGTTGAGTAGTGCCTATTGCCGGTAGAGTGCCGATGAAATCGCTTGGCACGACCGGAACCCGCTATACTAGTATCAGTATTGGTACCATACCCAATAGTGCCGGTGTCCGGTATACTGCCTGTTTTGTTGGCTGGCACATACCGGCACTACAGGGAGACCATGATTGTGGTCTGATTCCAAGTGTTTTGTCCCAATATCGGGCGTGCAGTGCTAAAAGGGTAAACTTAACATCGTCCATGTGTGTTGCTCTGCTCTGCTGCCCTCCAGGACGATTTGCTTGCCGGACTTTTGAAACGCGACCTCAACCCTGCGTTCAACCACATCCGCGGCTTGAAGGACATCGTCGAATGCAGGCAAGTTTGAGATTGTCTTGTACATATCATATAGGTCGGCAGGAGCCGTTTGTATAGATAGTACCTGCGTGCTTGCTTGCTTGCTTGCTTGCTGGCTAGCTGGCTAGCTGGCTTGCTGGCTTGCTGGCTTGCTGCTTTGTATCCTTTCGTGCTATCATAGCGCGAGTTGGCGTTGTTTGTTTGGCTACGTACCTGCTGTGTAAGCAGAACGGTTCAATCGCTCGTCTGCTATTATAGGTAGCGGAGCCGACGATCGCTCTCGAGTCGACTTGCAGCAGAAGTTTGGCACTCTTTCTGTAAACATCTGAACGCCAGACAGCGTAATTTCGTCGTCTTCGCACTCACTTCGCGAGACCGTCCGCAGCCCCCTGCAGAGCCATAATCATGTAACACCACGTTCCAACAGCGTCTCTATTCTGGGTCAAATTCCATTTTGTCCTCGTTTTGGGGTTTCGATGTTGGCGTTATGATACAGGTTGACTGCCAACCCAGCATTCGGTAAGGAAGACCGACCATTGGACGGACCGGAGCCGGCCCCTTACATGTGTCCCGTGACCCTGCAAGAGATGAATGGAGCGCACGCGTTTATCGTTCTATTCAACACCGGATGGGTGATGGCGGAGAAGGCCACCAAAGAGGTCGGCCTTGCGGGCTTGCAGGTGACCCCCTAACCAAAGATGCATATCATTCGGCACAATGGACCTTTCTAGATGAGAGATAAAGTAGCTTAAGTATAATTGGGCTTGGGGGCATAAAAAGAGCGGAATTGGATTTTTTTCGGAGCATAAATAACAGTCATAACTGAGGGGAAACTAAAATCATTTTCATGTATACCCGATAAAAACTACACCTCAGCTGTGAGATCGAGGATTTCGCCGAAACTCATCGTTGCAAGCTGCGTATGATCCTTCGATCGCGCGTGCTACAGGGTAAATATGTCCTCATGAAGGATATAGGCCGGTGACTCCCTTGATTGCTAGTACCAGGCCCAACAGGAACGTTTTTCAAAAACGGTCAGTTTATAGTCATTTTGCGCGCGGAGACTATATAGGAACGTTTTAAAAAAACGGTCAGCCTATAGTCATTTTGCGCGCGGAGACTATATAACCTGCTTGGAAATGACAAAATATGACAGTGCGTGAGCGTCTAATCCTGAACCGCTGCAACCCGCTGCTGTACCGTACCGCGCTTTTTTTGTGCGTAACAGGCGGAGTACAGACCATTCACGAAGAGCGACATCGTACACCTAGGCATACCTGTGGGAAAACTAAGAAATCACGAAGCATCATAGAAAAAAATCATACGACGTTGAAATACAGAGCAGAACTTGTACTTTGTACTTCGTGTATGCCTAACCTCAGCTGCTGTATATTACCGCGTTTGTTTTGTACACAACAGGCGGAGTACGGACCATTCACGGAAAGCGACATCGTACACCTCGCGCCCACAGACGAAGAGCGGGAAACGATGACGCGTCAACTCATCGCAAAGAGGGAGCAAGCTCGCGTTGCCAAGAAATCTTCCAAAAAGAGCGCTAGACGAGAAAAAGCGGCCACCGCTGCCGCCGCTGCTACCGCTACCTCTTCTTCTTCGAGTGCAGGAAAATCTGGGACAAGGTCAGACGCGCAAAAGCCTAATGCTGTGAGGGAGGGGGGGGCGGGGGAGGGAGAGGGGGCAGAGGATGCAGCCGGGGAGCGGAAGAGGAAAAAGAGGAAAAGGAGGGCAGAGAAGGAGGCTGCTGCTGCGGCGGCGGCAGCGCAGGGCGGGGCTAGCGCGGGGCCGAACTCGTCGAGAGTTGCTGATGCCGCTGCGGAGGCGGTTAAAAAAAACAAGGAGGGTAGTAAGGTCTACGCGTCGTTGTTTGGCAAGAAGGGCGTGTCGAATGAAAATCTGTTTATTGCTACCGCAGGGCACCGGTATAACCTTGGGTAATTGTAAGGGCGTGTCGAATGAAAATCTGTTCATCACTACCGCAGGGCATCGGTATAACCTGAGATAGCGCGGTATACTTTGGGTTAGCCGTGTTGGTGTTTCGTTTGGCAGCTGCGTACGGCAGCATCATGTACGCGCTGTTGTTCGGGAAGGAGGGCGTGTCGAATGAACATCTGTTTATTGTACCGCAGGGCACCGGTACAATCTTGAGTAGTCGCAAGGGCGTGTCTAGTGGGCATCTGTTCATCGCTACCGCCACGGTTTGATCTGGACTAGCTGTGAATTTGTTTGTTTGAGGGCCGTGTACGGCAGCAAGATGTATGGTACGGGTTGTTGTTCGGGAAGAAGGGTGTGTCGAATGAGCATCTGTTCATCGCTACCGCAAGGCATCGGTATATTCGGGGGAAGCCGTAGGGGGGCGGTGTTTTGTTTGAGGGCTATTTTACTACTTGACCTAGTTTCGACAAAATGGTTGAAGTATGCCTTGACTTATACCCTATCCCTTAACCTTCTGGGAATTTTTCTCGGAAACAAGATATAACGATGAGTTTGAGTGGGCTATCAATCATTGTGTCGAAGCTGGGCCGACTCGTACACGGTACGACTGTTTTTTTTGGCATCGACGGCGCCAACGGGGGGGGGGGGGGGGGGCTGGGCTTGCTGCGAAAAACACGGGGGGTTTGGGGACGAGATTTCGTTCCTGGCCACCCGCCCACAGTACTGCTGTGCTGTCTACCTGGCTACATGCACGGTTCTCGCGATGTAGAAAATGTAAAGAAACAGAGCTGGGCATGAGGACGAAGCTTTACGTTGTTGGGAAATCGAAGAAAGGCCTGGCTACCATTTGGCCACGAGAGCTGGGAATGCGGCGCATGCTTTATGTTGTTGGGAGAGAATACGGAAGCATGAGGACGAAGCTTTACGTTGTTAGGAAATCGAAGAAAAGCCTGGCTACCATTTGGCCACGAGAGCTGGGAATGCGGCGCAGGGTTTGTTTTGTTGGGAGGCAATACGGAAGCCTGGCTATGGTTTGGCTCCGAGTCCTCGGTTCATTTATTTCCGCGTGTTGCCGCCCTTGCTCTGGCGAGGTTCAACAGTCGTCTCCAGACAGAAGCTGCAAGTTCAACGTGCAACGATCAACGTGCAAGATATGCGCGCGACGGTAATTTCTAATGTAAATGGGCGGCAAAAATCGTCTTATTGCTGTAGTTTTATGCGGATGGTTGTATTTAGTGAAATGTAGCTGCTGTCGAGGTGTTGGTCGCGTGGAAAATGGGAGACCAAAGGCGCTGCAAAAAAACCCGTGTGATTCGGCAGATCTTCCGGCCTGCTTAATCCTGTCGAGATTATCGAAAAAATGCTTGATACTTAAAGGCTGGCTGCCTTTCGATCTGACTGGGTCGTATAAAATAGTTGTTAGACGGACATTGTGCGCCCCTCGGTGAATGTTTCATCAGCGCTTCAAATTTGAAAGCTTTAAGCGCTGCAATCCCAAACCCCCACGCTGCTCCGTCTGTCGCCAAGGCCGGTCGCTTCATGCCTAGTGGGTCCGCATCCACGAGCAGCGGCGATACAGACATGCGTGTTGTCCAGCTCTCATCGGTTAGGGTTACGTTTAAACCCTAACCTAAGCGGCGGCGATACAGACTCGTGTACCGTTGTTCGTACCACAGCTTTCGTCTGTTCGTGGCAAGAGCTTACACGTGCAGTGTGTTGTGCGTCTGGGAGGAGACCACCGTAAGGATCGCCTTCTTCCCAAATTCCAAAGCGCGTGACATGTGGTAAATAAATTACCGGCATTCAGACGCATCTCCAATCGTTGATGGAATGATTGCAAATATCCCAAAGACCACCCAATAGGTGCGTGATCAGTCGATTGTTCCGCATCTTACCTTGCACTCTGTGTCATCATGTTGAGCAAGATTGCCTGCACTTCCAAGTGTAAGCGGTAGATAGCGTCACAAAAACTAGCCGGGGGTCCTGTACCGGTATGTGCGACCCAAACCCATACTTTAATGCAGCGTAACATTTCCTAAACACCCACGCTAGGCCCGGAACAAGGCTGAGTTCCGTCGCGTTGATATAATAGTTGGCGGCGATAATCTGAGAATCGTATAGCGTAAAACTTCCGTTACCGTCGTATTGGAAGCACATACATAAGGAGAAGGCACGAGGCAGTGGTGGGGGGACGGGGAAGTTCTTTGCTGTTAAACCCTGTAGAACTGCACAGCTGTACCCACGTTTTTGGGGGACACACCACTTGGAAGTAGTGTGAAGCAAGCAATGCAATGCAATCGCGGACGCGTGCTACTAATAGTACGATAGACGTAGCACGTTTTGGCGTTTTTGTTTTCTGAATGACGGGGCTCCTTAACCCAAAATCGTCGGAATTTCAATCTTTTTTTGCAAATAGCATTCGTTGTATGCCTAGGCCATGGGGGGATTGTTCATCGGGTAGCACTTTTTTTTTTAAGTTTCTCGAAATCATTTTTTGGGAGAGGAATAGAGCTCCTCAATTGAGGAGCCTCAGAAAAAAAAGGGTGCGCCTACATCGTAACACGCGTCCGCCTGGGGTAACCCCAGCCTTGATCTAAATGCCCCCTGTCTATTTTTCCCCTGGACAGTGGCGGGATCCGTGCCGCCAGCGGGATTCAGATCTTTTTTAAGTGAAAGTAGACCCCCATGCCTTAGATATATGTCATGAGAAACTGATGCATGGGGCCTTGTGGCTGGTGTAGCCAGCACACCGTACAGATATTACACCTCGCCATTTTGTCCAAAACAAACCCATATTGTCAACATCTGGTATATACCTGCAATTGATACCGCGTCCCTGAATTTCGAAACAGTGAATGAATTGATCATTTGTGACTCTATCAAAGTAATGACACATTACTAGTTCTACAAGAACATAACATGTAAAAATACGACACATGCTACGATACAGTGCATCCTTTTTTTTTGTGAGGCTCCTCACTTGAGGAGCTCTTAACCTCGCCCAAAAACTGATTTGGAGAAAATCAAAAGTGCTCCGCGATGAACAATTCCTTGGCCTGCAGTAGTAGGTATACAACGAAACACATATTCCAAAAAAAAAGAACGAAATTCCGACGATTTTGGGTTAAGGGGCCTCGTCGTTCAGAAAACGTTTCAGCCAAAAAAGTGCTACCTCTATCGTAGCAAGCGTCATACATGAACAAGGGGGCTCGACGCCCTTCACTCGAGCAACAACACTAACGACAAAAACAGTGACACTACTCCCACCCCCCCAAGAGAGCTAGCTCTCTGCAGACAGACATTTTTACCCCGTTCGCTCTTTCTACATCCATGACTCTACATCCCTTTCCAGGGTTAATCCTGACCAAGCTTATCCCTGACCAGGGTTACCCCTGAGCAGAGTTATTCATGACCAGGGTTATCCTTGACAAGGGTTATCCCTGACCAGGGTTATCCCTGACGGTTATCCCTGACCAGGGTTATCTCTGACCAGGGTTACAGGTTACAAGCCTTGCATCGTAGCTTTGCCGTACCGTAGGATTGGGGCGCCATTGTTGGCCTTCCCTGTAGACCTACGTTTACTTCTACCGTCCGTCCCGTCTACAACTATAACCGTGACACATACCGACCAAGGTTATACCGCCCAAGGTTATAACCGTAACACATCGAGAGCTCTCCTCAGAAAGACAAACTAACCACGCCCGCTCTTTCTACATCCTTGACTCTAAATTCCTGACCAGGGTTATCCCTGAACAGGGTTATTCCTGAACAGGGTTATGCCTGAACAGGGTTATCCCTGAACAGGGTTATTCCTGAACAGGGATATTCCTGAACAGGGTTATCCCTGACCAGGGTTACAGGTTACAAGCCTTATACCGTACGGGTGGGGCGACAGTATTGGCCTTCCCCATATACCGAAGTATACTTCTACCGTATGTCCCGCCCACAAATACAGCACCCGAAACCCGCAACAATAGGCCACTAACACCGGCAAGACAAAACGATGGGGCTACGACATCCCCCTAAGGATCCATACAGTAGCCTCTTTACAACTGCACACACTGCACGAGGCGCTTAAAGCAATCACTGATAGGTCTACTCAGATAGACCAGAGCTGTAGCGAGGTTTCTACGAACAACAAACCAGGCAACCTCAAAACTCTATTGCTTACATCTCACGCCACACTACTCCACCAAAAGTAACACCTACGGTATATTACACAACCATCATTCAAAAATGACCCGAGCAGTGCATGCTCCTCCACGGGAAAAGTGCATTCCGTGTACCGAGAGTTTTCACGGTTAAGGTACATTCCGTGTCACCAGATTTTTCACGGCTAACCGTTTGACTGCGGAAAGTGATCCCACACTATTTCAGACTAGTTTCCCCCCAAAATGGCCGAAAATGGTGAGTCCAGTTCTAAAGGGGTTAAGGTGCATTCCGTGTCACGAGAAATAAGAAATCGTGGAAATCTGGAATCGGTTCAGCAAATTGTTGAGAATGCCCAAAAAGGCGATGTACGGCCGGCACGCATAGTCCCCAACAAGGCCTGCATCTCCATGGAAAACGAACCCCATGGTGGCCAACGAGAGGTAGATCAACGCCGACAGCGGCATGTTGTCGATTTTCTTCGACATGCCGAACCTCCTGCCGGGGGTATGATACAGGGCAGAGCAAAAAAAGATGGCAAGGCGGGAAGGGGTGCACCGGGGTTGATTGTTTTGGCACTTGAGACGCAAAACAACAGTAAAAAATAACAAATAAATTACTGCCGGTTGACGAATCCCATGGTGGCTAGCGAAAAATAGATCAACGCCGACAGCGGCATATGTTGTCGATTTTCTTCGACATACCGAACCTCCCGCCCGGGGGGTGCCGGGCAGCGCACAAGAGCAGGCAAGGCGGGGACGGGGGGTGTCATCTTGCGTGTTATACTCTATGCGCGTCCCAAGCTAACAGCTTGAAGGCATCAATGGTGCATTGTGTGAAACGTCTGCCAGCCACAATCAACCACAATCATATCCCACCACGCCCCAAGCTAACGACTTTAAGGCATCAACGGCCGTATTTACATGAAACGTCTGTCATCTACAACCAACCACACTAACGTCTCACAATCGGACTTGAAGGCATCAACGACACATTTACATGAAACTACTGCTATCCACACTCATCCACAATAATATCTCACCACGCCCCAAGCTAATGACTTGAAGGCCCCTATGCTGCATTGCATGAAACGTCTCTCGTCCATATTCAGTTACAAGAATTTCTCACCATGCCCAAGCTAACGCCTTGAAGGTAATAATGATGCAGTTATTTGCACGAAACGTCTGTCACCCACAAGCATCCACAACAACGTCTTACCACGCCCCAAGCTAACGACTTCAAGGCATCAATGGTGTATATGCCATCCACAAGAATTCCTCACCATCGAACCGGGTTGAGCGCTGCCACAATGTAGTCCGTCACGACACGCGCGCCTAGCAGCACGAAGGTTATCTAATATTTAGATTAATAGTGCCGTGAGGAGCGAGAGCCACCGTAGGACGGACGGACGGACGGACGGACGGAGGAATGGAGAGGGATATTGGCTAGGGATATTGGCTAGGGATATTGGCTAGGGTTGGGGTAAGGGTCACGAAGCGAACAGTAAGACAAGACCAGTAAGCAGATATGCCACGAGATTATGTGATAAGTGCAGCAGTAGACCAACCAACAGGAGAGAGAAGGTTGCAAGGGTTGCAAGCAATCCGGCAACTGGGCGGGTTCGCGTGAATCGTTGGTCGCCCAAAACTTGGCCTGTCAAGGCTGCCTCGCCTTACGCGCTACTGCACGAGCACGCATCGCATTGAACCCGCGCCGCATAGCCCTATAACCCTAATCCTAATCCTAACGCCTAGCGGCTGAGGCTATCCCACGCAAATAACACCGCGGCACGTTCGCTCCTTCAACAACGCACCTACAGTTCCGTGCAACTACGAGTACCTACCCTGAGAGGGTGCAGCACGAACCCTTCTGGGACTTCAGAGGGGTTTCTCTTTTTCTTTTTTAAGCATCACTTGTACTTTTCAGGTCAACTCGTAAGAGGTTTTACCCTCAGCGATCTTCTGGATAAGCCGCGGTCGTCACAGGTGTCTCCCCTTCCCCCCGGGAGGGGCCTCCATTTTAACTCGCATAGGGTTCAGCTGTCCCACTAGTCGTCAGATTGCATCGAATTTTGCCAACTCGTGCTCGAACACTTTCGTCAACGGAAGAAGACTCAGAAAAAACTCCGGGCATAAAAAAAAAAGTCTGCACCAGCCGAAATTCGAACCCCAGCGCAACCACCGTAAAAAAACGGTAAGGATGACAGTCTACCGCCGACCCTTCAGCCAAACTTGAGGGAAAAACTGGCGACAAAAAATGTTTCTTACAACATCGGCCACTGCGTGGTTGAGGCATGACAAGTTTGGTGTCCGGTTTACAATGCAAGGAGTCGTACGACACGGGCGTAACATGACCCTGCTCGTACTGCTGCACGCTTTCACTTCTCGTAGACGGTTCGTGAAACCAAACCTTTGTTTTTTTGTCGCTATTTCTGAGGCCCAAAAGCGTTAATACTTTAGTACGGCTCTTAGTACGGCTTTTAGTATGGCCTTGAGTAGGGCTTTGAGTTGGCTGCACTTCACGGCTAGATATTACAGTTGCTGGTGCTGCCGTTGCCACCGCAAACGAAGGATACGCCAGCCAGCGCTGGATTGCGAATACAATTGAGTTACATTGACACACTTTCACGAATGAAAATACGTGGAAGTGTGGTGAGCTTGAGCTTTATGTTTCCCCATCTGCCAGAGGACGAAAAGAAAAAAACTGTTAGGTGGCAGAGTAAAAAGCCAACTATCTGACTTACCAGAGAGTCTCTTATCAATACAAACCACTATTAATAGTGAGTATTAATAGTGAGTATTAATAGTGAGTATTAATAGTGAGTATTAATATTAATAGTGAGTGTTAATATCGAGTATTAATAGTGAGTATTAATAGTGAGTATTAATAGTGTTTATTAATAGTGAGTGTTAATATTGAGTATTAATAGTGAGTAGTAATAGTGAGTATTAATAGTGGAGCCACAAACGCGCCAGCCAGGTACAAACACGCAGAGCTCCGCAAATTACCGCAAGGAACTAGCTGGTTTCTCTAAGTCAACTATAACTAGCCGGCTAGTCGGCGACTGACAGTCAGCCAAACTCACAGCCGAAGTTACTGTAGTAGATTATGTGCTATATCCAGCCGTGGCACGCAACAATCCAAAATACCTATCAATAGCCAACCAAAAACCAACCGGCGACCTAGAGTGCGCCAACTCCCAACCCTGCCAGGTACTTAATACTTTAAAACTGATAGGCTATACCAGTATACAGTATCTAGCCGTGGCACCTCACCGTCAGGGCCTTGTGCGGGTCGAAAACAAAGGTGGGAGCACATTAACGCCGCGTCAATAGATGCAAAGACGCCGAGCTCCGCAAATTACCGCACGTAAATTTACCTCGCCAACTCATAGCTAGTACCTGGTAAGCGACTTGGAGTCAAATTATCTAGCCAACTCACAGCACACTATATCCAGCCGTGGCATCTCACCGTGAGGGCCTTGTGTGGGTCGACGAAAAAATGGAAGAACATTAGCAACGTGCCAACGTAGCCCACGGTCCTAACGTACAGGTTGTTCGCTTAGCAGTCCTCTCATTATGTTCACCACCTAACCCTAACCCTAACCCAACCCCAACACAGCCCTAGTCAATAGGCGACACACTGATGATGATAACGATGACTGTGGTCTCACATATTTAATAGCTCATTTGCCTGAAATCTAGTCCGTAGTCACAAAAAAGGCTAAAAAAAACTATACTAGTATGCAGCCTTGGCATCTCATCGTGAGGGCCTTGTGCGGGTCGACGAAAAAGTGCAAGAACACCAGCACCGTGCCAACGTAGCCAACGTAGCCCACGATCCCAACGTACCGGTTCGTCGGTCCCTCCATGATGTTCGCCACGCAAGACTGAATAATCTAGCCAACTACCTGGAAATAACTACTGTAGTCAGCGACTTATAGTCAGCCAGCTGACAGCCCTAAGTAATGAGCTATCTACTTCAGTGCAGCTGGGGCAGCTCACCGTCAGGGCCTTGTGTGGGTCGACGAAAACGTGGAAGAACATCGACGCCGCGCCGGCATAGCCCACAGTTTCAACGTACAGGTTGGCCGGTCCCCTCATACTACCTAGCTAACCAATCCCTAGCCGGTCCCCTCATACGGTATGGGGTTTAATAGGGAAATGGCCAAAGCATCATGCCATACTTCGAAGCACGTGATACTAGTATATACTAGTCGATCACATTTACAACCTTATGCTGTTTACACAACGTTTTTCTAGACAAGATTCACGTAGTCAGCCAACTCACCGCCTTACTTTGTCCAGCCGTGGCATCTCACCGTCAGGGCCTTGTGCGGGTCGACGAAAAAGTGGAAGAACATCAGCACCGCGCTAACGTAGCCCACGATCCCAACGTACACGTTGGCGGGTCCTCTCATGATGTTCGCCACGTACGACTCCAGCTCGATCTGGTACCCGATGGGGTCGATCACCGGGCCCAGGAGGTCAAACAACGTCTTCTGAGCTCGCCGAGACCATGTTCCGCAGCATCCATGGCCATGTTCCACAGCATCCAAGACAGTGTTCCAAAGTGTCCACGGAGATCAAGCGCAGAGCGAATGGCGGTGGGTGATACGCACACGTCGGTCATGCTGCGGTAGAGGGTGTATGTACTACTGCAGTCTACATGCCCAATGTTTCTCAGCGTGTTCCAAGTATCGATGGAGTTCATGCGTACAACATACCGCCGTGGGTGATAAGCACACGTCAGTTAGAGTCATGCTACTGTAGCCGGGGTACTGCACTGTGTATACACGTCAGTCACGCTTCCGTAGAGGTGCCCAATGCTTATCAGATGTTTCAACACGAGGAGCTCTACATCAATCTGGGGCCCGATGGGGTCGATCACCGGGCCTAGAAAGTCAAACAGCGTTTTCTGCGCTCGCCGAGACCATGTTCCAAACTATCCAAGAGCACGTTCGCCGAGTACGTTCCAAAGTATCAACAGAGTTCATGCACACAATGAACCGCGGCGGGTGGTACGCACACGTAAATCATACTACAGTTGAGGGGGTATAATTTATATTTCGCGTGGAGGTATACCTGGTATATAATACCCGATGGGGTCGATCAACGGGTCCGAAAGGCTAAACAGCGTCTTCTGAGCTCGCCGAGACCATGGGCCAAAGCAATGTCAAAAGTATCCACAGAGTTTATGTGCATATCCACGAGTTAGTCATGCTACGGTAGATGAACAAAACATCAACACTCTCATCACGCACCTATAACCCATAAGCGCAGGAACAAAACATCAACACTGTGATCACTCAATCTGCTCACTCACTTTGATCAGGCCGCCACAGGTGATGGCCAGCGTGAGCTGACCCGCTCTTTTGAACGTGCTCGCCGTGATACTCGTGATGACAGCAGAGTACAGCCCGTTAACGCTCGCCGCAAGTTTCTTTAAGCTGAGGGCCCCCTGTGCGATGAAAGCCACAACAACATCGACAGAGGATAACACAGCGGGAAACGAGAATCACACAGATGTCTGTGTAAATTAAATTACACATGTGTAAACTACTGTAAATTACACATACATACAAACCTAAGTAAAAACTATGGCTACTTTTTTGTTCGTTCTAAAGCTTGACATGGGTCAGGGTTGGGGTAGGGGTTCGGGTTAGTGCTAGGTTTGAAGCTGAGGGTCCCCTGTGCGATGACAGAAACAAGAACAACGAGAGAGGACAATACTGTTGGTGATACAGCACGACTCACTAGCCTACTAGGTCACGTGACTCTCCCCTCGCCGCGTACTACTCTGGTAGATCACGAACCTTCGAGTCTTTCTCACACAACAAACAGTGACATTCTGGGAATAGAACCCGCGCATCTAATGTCTCACAAGCTGAGGGCGCCGTATGCGATGTCGTCGATGAACGGCACAGAATTAGCAGGAGAGGAGAACACAGTGCCGGATGCGTGCAAATATATGGGTAGCCTTTTTTTTGTTTTTTTTGTCGAACTTTTTGCACCCGAGAAACTAGCCTAACTTAGCATCGCTGGAATCCCACTTGCGGTTCACAATGCTTTCAGTATTACATGTGTACGGTTGCACTTCCATTTTTCTCAAAAATTAGTTTTTGGATGAGGAATAAAGCTCCTCAAGGGACGGGCCTCCGAAAATTTACAGTGTGTGTGTGTTTTTCATCCCATTTATTCTGTGCGCCAGTCAGATGTTTGACGCACCAGTCGGGGTCACACAGGAGGAAGGTAAACACAGAAGATTTCTCTCCACCTTTCCTCCTGCGGTGCTTGCCTTAATTT
>JAYJMJ010000161.1:21485-39336 GCA_036873875.1 Laminaria ephemera | reverse complement strand
CTCCTCACTTGAGGAGCTCTAAACCTCACCCAAAAAAATGATTTTGAGAAGAATGAAAGTGCAACCCGATGAACAAAAAACCTATGGCCTAGGTATACAAAAAAATATATGTTGCAAAACAAGAAATGACATTCCGACGATTTTGGGTTTTAAGGAGGGAGTCCCGTCAGTTTAGAAACAAAAAAAACCGAAAACTGGACACATGCTACGACAGAGGTGAATGATACCATTGTTTTTCTGAGTCTCCTCACTTTGAGGAGCTCTGTACTTCACTCACAAAACTGGTTTTTGTGTACTCTAAAAGTGCAACCCGAAGAACACGCCCATGGTCTAGGTATACAAACAACTCAGATTGCAAAACGACAATGACATCCCGACCATTTTGGGTTAAGAGGCCCCGTTATTCAGAAACTAAAAAAAACTAAAACGACCAAATGTGCTACCTGTATGGTAGCCCGCGTCAATAGTCGAAAAAAAGGACGCATGCTGCGGTAGAGGTGCACCATTTTTTTTTCTGAGGCTCCTCACTTGAGGAGTTCTGTTCTTCACCCACAAACTGATTTTTGAGTAAACTGTTGTTGTTGTTGTTGTTGTTGTTGTTGTTGTTGTTCTCACATTAGCTTTCATAATCAAGTCCGTGGTCACAGGACAGGCTCCAGTCGCTCTGGAGTGAAAGAATACCTCAGGAAAAAAAAACAACAAAAAAAAGCACCCCAAAAGTGGTACGCGTATATATCATAGCTGAAGCAAGTCGTACATCCCCCCAAAAATATAAAGAAAAGTGAAATCGGAAGTCAGCGTTCGTACGTATCAGGCCCATACTGGTACATACGTTTCAAGACTCGCAACTCGCAACTGAAACCGACTAAAAAACCGCATACCACCTATAAAAGTGCAACCCATGAAACAAACACATGGCCTAGGTACACAAAAAAATCGTGTTGCAAAAACGAGAATGATACCCCGACAAGCTTGGGTTAAGGAGCCCCGTCATTTTAGAAACGAAAACGCCAAAAAAAGTGCTGCCTCTACCGTAGCACGCGTCGCTCGTTTTTTTTGGTAGTAGGTGTCCTGTGTTTTTATAAAAAATGAAAAATACACTTCAGCTGTGAGATCGAAAATTTAATCGAAACTCATCTTTGCAAGCCGCGCGTGTGATACTTCGATCGCGCGTGTTTGTTTATATTATACAGGTATCTTCTACAGTATATACCACGGGAATATAGTTGATATATTCACACAGTACAAAAAAAAATTCGTTGCCAACAACCAGAAAGTCGATAGTACCAGTACACAACAGCAGTACTACGAGTGCAAGCAGGCTGCTCGCATATCTGTCGTATTTTGCTGTTGTAGAGCTACAACACAAGCATCGACAGCAATCAACGAAGTATATGCCAGGCTACAAGGAATACACTGCACACTACCGTACAGGGATTGGAAGCTATTCTACGAGCATCGCTGTGCTATACCTATACGCTGTCCAGCTAGCTGTCCCACCTTTGCAACATCGCCCACGACAATGACGGCTTCGCCCCCCGCAGCCTTGATCTCGTCGGCAACCGCCTGCAACTTGTCCTCCGTTCTTGCTGACAAAACAACCTGGCAACGCGCACGGATATGGTACGATGCATCGCAAAAACATACAACTATCAAGTTAGTTTGGAGCGAATGGAGCGAATCATACCGACACCACCTTTTTCGTGAACAGTCGCAAGGAAGTCGTTTTGAGGCTGTTGTTGTGGCCACAGCAGTAGTATCGGCTGATGGTGACACTCGATTCTCGAGAATGTCGCTTGACGCTTGAAAGCGCACGCTCGCAGGGAAACGTTGGTCCGACAACATACTTGCGGCTGCTTCGAGTACGGTACTGCTGTACCTTTGCTATGATAGGCTGACGCAATTACAGTAGACTACGTGATGGACGTTCGAACCAGTACTCTCTGTAATAGATACCTACCGGCATGTATACGAGTATGACACAGGGGGGGGCGGTTGACTTTATCATGACATTGTATACGTATCATCGGGAACTACTGCCGAGAGCGCTTTATAGCGTGGGTAAGCACAATTCGATGCGAGTCGACGAGGGAAAAAAGTGCTGAATTCTTCTCGCGATAAAAACGAAGGCGCGTACCGTAGTGGGGAAGGGGGAGAGAAGAGCCTGCTAGGTGGCCCCGGATCTGAGTTACGACTAGGGAGGGAGAAGGAGAAAGATAAAGTGCGAAGATAATAGATGGGATGAGCACAAAAAAAAGAAGAAAATGTGCCCCCAAAAACGTGTTTTTTTAAAACATAAAACGTGCCTGCAGGTCTACAGGGGTTAAGAGGTAAATGCCCCATTTAACTGTCACTGAAGCCACCCTATACGCAAATCGCTCGTGTGTCGGAAATATTACGAGTTGGAGGAAGCCTGAGGTACACCTCGTGGTAGCTGATGTCCCTTCCTGAAAGCATGGACGCGAAAAAACAAAAAACAAAAAAGTGTATTGGAGTCGATAGAACCAGTGCGGTAAATGGCCGCGGTGGGATGTGAAAAGTAAGGTATTTCGCCCTGTCCCAATAACTGTCAGTTTACAATACCTGCGATTGAGCACGTTTCGGGACGCCTTAAGACACAATATTTGGTGAAAGTGTTAACGGAAGAGATAATCAAGCCGAACCCGGGGATGAAAAACGCATATCCCCGGTTTTCGGTGCCCATGTATTGGCCCATTGCGTCGCAGGGGGTCTGTCATGTATGGCTCCTGTGCTTGAAACGCGTCGATATCATTTTCTTGGCGTTTCAGCGGCTTCTGGACGCTATTTGACGACATTCCTACCAAGTTGTACCGCGTTTGGAGTCGAATCGGCTACAAACGGCACGTTCAAATATCTGCACTTGCCCATTGTATTGTACCGTCCCTGCGGTAAAATGAACAATTCTGAGGGCAACAAAAGTGAAAACGCGGAAAAACAGGCTGATCCTTTAGCAACGCTGCAGTAGAAGGGAGACGGATACGTTAGAGTCGCAGAGCTCTGGCAACTACTGAAGGTTTCGTTCCAATGCTGTCACCGGGGGCGTTCAAATCTATGAAAATGCTTAGCACCAGGGTCGTCAAAAACGTAGAATTGTCTCGTTCGGCAGGCCCTGTGGTGCTACGGACGCCGTATCTCGCGATCGGCGAGGCTGATCAGCGCGTGATTGGGCTTGAACGACGCAGGAGATCACCACCAACAATTTGAAAAAAAGGCAATCGGGTTTCCAGTTAATAGACTACGAGTTATCGGGGTTTGACAAAAAGTAACAGCTAATTGGTGCTGACAGTTAATAGGGACATTTACCTCTACGGGTTATTGAATGCCTCTTTTTGTATTTTTGCAAAAAAAATCGTCAGCTGTGAGTTCGAACGATTGATTCGTCGATACTTGGCTTTGGAAGCTGCGTGAAACGTAGGCCGAGCACGTTCTACATTTCTCGTGAAGGTAGAATGATGGGTCGGTGGCTGACTCCCCCCCTTGGATACCGCCCGGGGCAAGAGGACATTTGTTTTGCTTTTGTGCGATGGGATGAGCTGCCTTCTCCACTTTATTCTACAAACATATGGTATGCAATATAGAAAACGGGGCTATTTCGTTTAGTCATTGTTCAAGTGATCCAGCATTTGGTGAAAAAAATTTTGCTCGATTTGGATCGGACTAAAGCCAATCACGTAGGGCAGGGACAGGGGACGGGGCTCACGGAGGTTTCAAGTCATGCGGAGGCCATGAGGTTGAGTTAGGGGCGTTGCAAGTAGTTTTTTGTCTCATAATACTGGAATCACACGGGGGGCGCCTCAGATTCCCCGATTCCCATACTGAAACACTATCACTTGTAGAATAATGTGGAGAAGGCTGCTCGAGCGAGCTTGATGGGATGCAAGAAACCCGACAAAAAACGATACCATACCGTACCACACTCCTCTTTTTCCGAGACCTAGACGTGGGGTGTACACTAAAACAAAGTAGGAAAAACCAAACTGAAACAATCTTGGAAGATTGAACGAAGGAAATCTGGAGTTTAAGGAGCGATGCATTGAATGTTAGTATATGAGGCGTGATTAAATAGGGGATAGGGGATACATGTATGGGATAGAGCGAGCATGTGGGCGAAGTTGTACTAAGGAGAGAAACAAGGATATGGCTATTGGTATGGGAGGTGCGAAGCATCCGGCAGAGTGCCAAAAGCTGGTTTGGTGACCAACTGGAAGAAACTACGTACTGCTGCTGTGAGAAATAACGGCGTAGGCGTTTGGCAGAATTTTTAATGCAGAAGAGAATGTGCTGTTTTTTCTCCGTACAGAACTCCCACGCCGCTGTTTATTTTTCTGACCTGGAGGTGTCGCTTTCTCTCTTTTTTGTCGTTTGCCCCTGGTGCGATGCGGTATGTGTTCGTCGTAAAACTCACAAGGATTATAGAACACACGCAACCGACGTATGCTGTCACGCGGCTTGCAAACCTGAGTGTCGACATTGCAATGGATATAAGTCACAGCTTACGTATGTATTCACGATTCCAGAAATCCATGTCCTGCCGTCGACGAAATTTGTTAAGGGGTCAGTTGGATTATGATATTGACAAAAGATTAACCGATTACCCACCCGAACTCAGCACTATACACACAACTACGTATGATGAAGGTGATCGACATGCTGCTGGAGAAGCTTCCGGAGATCGTCGCGGAGGAGGAGGAGGCAGGAGATGGGGGAGGGGCCGGATTGAACCCCGAGGGGTCTTTTTCGCAGGTGGGGGAGCAGGGGGTAGGTTTTGGAATTGGTAGGCACTGGTGGTGGTGGCGGTGAGGGTGGTGGAGGTAGTGGAGGTGATGGTGGTGGAGGTGAGGGTGGTGGTGGTGGTGAGGGTGGTGGTGCTTGTGGTAGTGGTGGTGAGGGTGGTGGTGGAGGTGTGGGGGGGAAGGGGTTGGATTGAACCCCGAAGGTCCTTCTCACAGGTAGGGGAGCGGGGGGTTGCTTTTGGAAAGGGGGGACGGGGAATGTAGGGGCTTGAGTTTGTTGTGCGTTGGTGGTGGGGGTGGTGGTGGCGGCGGTGGTGATGGTGGTGGTGACGGTGGTGGCGGTGGGTGTTTTGGTTAAATTGCGTTGTGTAGTGATAGGTGTTCGTTGTTTGGCTGGAAGATCGGCAGATTGATAAATCGCGATTTTCCCTTACGTGACACTCCCAGGACCTACCACGGTTGGTGCTCAACCAAGTTCGCTTCCTCGACCACCTAGTCGACAGCGCTTCCCTGACGAAGAAGCTTCTAGAGTGCGTAACGGTCCTTCCTCTCAGCCTTCAGCGCGAGATGATCTCCTACCTGCCAGAGGTGAGGCTGGTGCTCTGCAGCAGATTCAGTAGGTGCAGTAGGTGCAGTAGTAGGTGTGGTAGGTGTAGTAGGTGTAGTATATAACAGGTGCAGTTAGTGTAGTAGTTATAGCAGGTGTAGTGGGAGCCGTAGATGCGGTAGATTCAGCAAGTGCAGTACTAGGTTTTAGTATATTCAGTGGGTGGGGTAGATGGTCCAGGCTCAGTAGGTGGAGCAGGTGTTGTATGTAGGTGTGGTAGTAAAGTGCAGTAGTAGGTGCAGTAGGTGCAGTAGATTTAGTAAGGGGTAGTATCTACATTCGTCTGGAGGTGGCGCAAGAGAGAGGCAGAGTCGCCTCTATGCCAACTTTTTCGTGGATACGGGGATGCCGTTACAGTGCCCCCGCGTCCTGCGTATATACCGCCTACGTATCATATACACGTTCGTCCAGGTGGTGGAAGACAGCGATCACGCGGTGGTCGTCGAGACCCTGCAGTCCTTGCGAGAGTCGGAACCCTGCCTGTTGGTTGCAGTGCTCGACGCCCTCGGCAACCTGTCGCTTCCCCCATCCCTGCTGGGAGACATCACGGTTGACGCTCTTGGTTTGCTGGAGAGTGCCGAGGCCGCCACTCTGCCCGTGTTGGTAAGTGGAGGACGTTTTTTTGGTTGGTTGATTGGTTTGGTGGACTAATCAGTTGTTTGGTTGGGTGGTTGGTTAGTTGTTTGGTTGGGTGGTTGGTTGGCTGGTTGGGTGGTAGATTGGTTTGTTTTATTGGTCGGGTTGGATGGTTGGTTGGCTGGTTGGTTGGTTGGTTAATTTGGTCGGTTGTTTTGTTTGCTGGTCGGTTGTTGGTTGGTTGATTTGGTTGGTTAGTTGGTTGGTTAATTTGGTTGGTTGGTTGGATGGTTTGTTGGCGGATTTGGTTGGTTGGTTGGTGGTTGGTTGATTGATTTGTTTGGTTGTTTGGTTGGTTGGTTGGATGGTTGGTTGATCAGCCCATACAGCCGTCAACTCCACTCCACTGCGCTTCACTCAATGGCAGGTGCGATTGCTCCTCGATACGGCCACTCCGGACACGGCTAATTGAACCCCCCATCCCCTCCCCCCTTCCCCCCTACCTCCATATATATATCCTTGGGTCACTTGCAACTCCACTCAACTCGGATTCACTGCACGACAGGTGCGGTTCCTCCTCGAGACGGCCACTCAGGACACGGCCGATTCGGTCGTAAAGGAGATCCGAGAAAAACTGAGGCTTTGTCCTGCGGGGACAGGGGGTGGAGGCGGAATGAACGAATCGGAGGAGACGGAGGCTCCGTGGTTCAATTCGGGCCCTGGTGAGTGATTTTGTTTTGTCAGCACCCAACCTTTGTCGGTTCCCAACCGGCGTTAAAACATTCCGGAATACCGGTAGGGTTGATAGTGGAGTGATAACACTACTGTATAAGAGGATCCTTTTTTTCTTGCCCTTTTGGAACCCATGAATAGCACAAAATCAGCCACAAGTAATATTATTACTGCTGCTACTTCTACTAGAACAACAATTACTACTCTTATTTCTTCTCCACCACCTCCTCCTCCTCTCCTCCCAGTACTGCTGCTGCAGCTACTACTGCCACTGCTACTACTACCGCTACTCGTACGAGTACAACAACAACTGCCACTACCCTTGCTACTATTTACAAACTTTCTACTACTCCTACAACAACAATGACTAATACTCCCACTTAATACTACTGCTACAGCATCAACAACTCTGCTATCTTACCCCTCCCCCATCTCCTCCTCCTCTCCTACCGCTGCTAACCCTACTGCCGCTTCTACCGCAGCAGCAGCAGCAGCAGCTATATCTTCGGAGGACGCATCATCGGGTGACGCTCTCACCCTCGAAGCACTTCGGCAAGGGCTGCGTCTCAGAAGCGACCTCGCGGCGTGCTTCCTGAAGGCGATCGCCAAGACTGGCGGATCGGAGGGCCACAGTGTGGTCGACGTCTGGGTGCTGTTTTGCCTGCACGCCAACCAGGACACTAGGAAAAAGGTATACATATGTCGCAAAAACAATGTCGCGAACGTATAATTATAGGGGGTAATCATTTGTGATTAGATTATAATTTTTTCGGGGTTGGCTGGTTGATTATTGTTCGCATTCGGGGAGACGATTTGTACAACCCGACGTCAGCGTGCTGTTTTTTCCTTCACGCCAACCAACACACAAGGAAAAAGGTATGCTTATTTTTTTTATGTTTTCCATCCTCTAGTGTGCATCATGGGCGTCAGCGTCGATCACTCACAAACATGAGTAGACAGAAAAAAGAAAACTGGGGAGGGGAACCCCCCCAAAAAATGCACGTAGTCTACCGCCAGTCTGTGCCTGCTTCCGGCAGAACGTTAACTACCGGGAGAGAATGACCGGTGAACACGATGTGGTTTGTTCGCCGTTTTATTTTTTTACCCTAAGGAAAACACGCGTGCCGAAAACCAGGCTCACTGTCACTCTATCTGTTTATTACGACCAGCGCACACAGTTTTGACGACAGTTACTGTTACCAGCGCGAGTTGCTAGCGAGAGCTATACCCTAGGTTTTATTCGTCTTGTGTTTCAGCGCCCAACTACTCTGCCACCCACCGTTCTCTTCTTGGACGCCGACTTGGCATGCTTGGTGGAGTCTACCCGACCCTCGATTTGCTGCTGCCGATCCTCGATTTTGGTCGGCGTGGGATCAGGGAGCTTGGAGGGCCCTGCCGGCGGCTACCTGTTTTTTTTCTGTCTAGGTGATCGAGGTGTTTCGACGCAAGATAAGCTTGGGACAGGGAGAACGCGTGTGCTGCAAGCCAGGCCCACTGTTTTTTTTCTTCCTAATTTTTATTTGTTTCTTGGGTGTGCAGGTGATCGCACTGTTTCGACGGAAGATCAGCCTGGGACATTTCACGGAGGCGTTGGTGGCGGATGCTCTACAGGGGAGAGCGGGCGCCCTCCACGGGCTCTTCCAGAGCCTCCTCGGCATCACAGACGCGCTTGTGGGTACACCAAGGCCACGATTGGCGGGGCGCCCTAATTTTTTTTCCGAGCAGCGTAACTAACAATTCTACAGCGGCGTGTTTCGCGAGAGATCAGAGAACAAATGCTCAAGACTTGCAAACAAATAGGGTAGCCACTCGCCCCCCCCCCCGCCCGCCATTTTTATTCGAAGCAGCGTAACCAACCATTCTACAGCGGCGTGTTTCGCGAAAGGTCAGAGCACAGCACAAAAGCTCAAGACTTGCAAGCAAATAGGGGTAGCCACTCGCGCGAGTGGCCCTGAAAGTGGTCGACAGATGCCACAGAAAGAGGTTCACCATTTTTTTTTCTGAGGCTCCGCAGTTGAACAGCTCTATACCTCACCCAACACCTCTTTTTTTTGAGTAAACTGAAAGTTCAAACTCGATGAACAGACCCATGGCCTGGGCACCGAAATCCATCAATATTGCAAAAGACAAGAATGACATTGGGACGATTTTGGGTTAAGGAGCCCCGTCATTCAGAAAACAAAAATTGTCCAAAAGTGCTCGTACCTCTATCGTCGCACACGCGTCGCTTCCCCTGCCGTAGCCGTGGCGGGTATCGGGCTGCGAAATCGGGCTCATCATTGACGCAGGCGACGAGTAGGGCTGCGAAACCGGGCTCAAAACTGTGGAGCTTGGAGTAGGGGGTGTGTACGTATGCCGATCTTTTTATTTACTGTACCGGTATGCGTCGACCAATGCCATCGAGTTGTAGACTCAATTTGGTAGACTACTCGTGTTGATGTTTGAAGGTAAACGTTAAAGTTTATGTTTTTTTTTGTTTTTGGCGGTTTTATGAAGCGTGCGACAACAAAATTCAATTTTTTTTCACGATTAATAGCGTGTTTGCGATGTACCAACTTTGGTTGGGTAGGAGTTGGGTAGGAAACATATAGTAATAGTACTGAAACCGTCGAAGTCACAATCCAAGGCCAACCCAACCCACGAAAAACACCGAAAAACTTGGTTAGGTTTTTTTTTTCCTACCTTTTTTTTTATGTCTAGGTTTCAATATTATTTTACATTTTTTCCAACCCAACAGAGTTTTGAAATCGCAAACACGCTAACAACACAAAAAAATAGGGATCCCCGGCGGTGGGCCATATTTTACCCTTATTTGGGAACTGTGAAGCCTACCAGTATACCAGTATATTGTTTAAGTATACTGCAGCGTACATATGAACTCTAGAAATCACGGCACAAACGACCCACGCGCACGCATCATATCAATCACACAATGTGCGGCATATTTAGGTGAGCGCGGGAGCGTTGGCGACGAGGAGATACGGGGCCAGCATGTACCGCGGAATCTTCTGGGAATTTTCCGAGCTGTACCACCGCCAGGAAGTGGTGGGTGCCCTTCTCACGCACGCGGGCTCGGGCTCCGAGATCGAGACCGATTGCGCCCTGGCTGCTCTGTCCGCCCTGGCGGATTCATCTACCTCTAAGACTGACTCGAGGTATGTTGGCGCACGAGTGGGAAGCGATATTGCCAAAATCTCGTGACATTTGGTATCTGTGCGATACGTACTCGGTGGCTGAGCTACCGTTGATACGTGTTGAATACGACGAGGTACATTAGCTCAGGGTTGTTGGCGGGTCATGACCCGACCCGCGGGTCAGGACAGGAGTTTTTTGTTTGTTCTCGCAGGTCGAGTCGGGTCGGGTCAGGAGTTATTCGGAATCTCGTGGGTCGGATCAGGTCGGGTTAGAAGGTTTTGAAACACTTTCCCTGCCAAATTTTGTTCCTCATTCTGTTTTTTGTGTCGTATCTGTTATTTTTGTTTTTTATTTTTCCCCACCGGTTTTTGTCCCTTGTCATTTTTGTTGTATTTTTTCGTGGCCCTTGCAGCGGCGGAGGGCTGCGGCCTTTCGCGGCCTTCATTCGAGGACTCCTCGACTACATGGAAGGCTTTACACACAATCAGGTATGATACACGCCACGTCATGAAAAAGATGTTTTGGCGTTCTGATTGTGATGGTATAATATGTTACATGTAGATTTTTTTTGTCTTGCGCTTTGATTGTGAAGCGAGATTGTTACCACCTGTTCTGTTTTGCGGCGACCTGATTGTGGGTGTGTGAAAATAAGACTAAGTTCGATGTTGGTGCTCTGAATGTGAAGGTGTAAATGTTAATACAAATGCCAACCCTTTCTGTTAATAGTGGCAAGCAGTGTACCCGTCAACCCTTGAATACTTTCAGTATTATTTTCCTCGTATAGTGGCAAGCGTCGAACACATTCCACTTCATTGGTAGAACGATGAGTAGGCACGACATGACCCGTTTGGGACCCAATTATAGCGATATAAATATGGCTATTCACGGGTCGGGTCAACTCTCGCGAGTCGGGTCCGGTCAGGGTAACTCGACCCGATCTGACCCGTGAGATTTGAAAACTTCCTGACCCTACCCGACCCGACCCGACCCGTGAAACCTCCTGACCCGACCCGACTCGACCCGCGAGAGTTTAGAAACCTCCTGACTCGGCCCGCGGATCGGTTCATGACCCGTGAAAAGCCCTGGATATAACAACCAAGCAACGCGGTTTTATCATCCCCCTTTTTATGGTGTGAGCGACCAGCACACGATACTTTCATCTACGTGCGAGTCGCACAACTCCTTGCACTGTAGTTAGTTCGACATTAATCCCTTAAGACCTGAACCTGAGTTTCGGGGGAGAAATCACTGTAGAATTTGGGTGGACTCATTTTTTGCAGTGGTAGGAGGGGTAAAACCCTCACAGACGCGTGCTGCGATGGAGGCAGCACTTTTTGGGTGAAACGGTTTCTGAATGACGGGGGTCCTTAACCCAAACCCGTCTGAATTTCAGTATTTATTTTACAACAATTTTCGTTGTTTTACCTATAATAGGCCATGGGGATTTTTCGTCGTTAGTAGCATTTCCCCCCCCCCCCCCAAAATCAGTTTCTGGGAGAGGTACGGAGCTCCTCAGGTGAGGACCCTCAGAAAAAATGTGGTGCGCCTCTGCCGTAGAATGCGTCCACATCCTAGACTACCCTATCAGCCTGCGTTGCTTTGTGTGGGTGACGCCGTGATCGTCGCTTAACTTGAACACTTTCCCCCACTGAAATCCCGAAAGGAGTTAAGTTGCCAAGATATATTCTGTCGTGAAATCGTGCCTATGCAATAGTTATGGAACACCTTTTCATGTTTTTTGCCGGTTCGCGCCCCGTTTTTTGTAGGTTGGGCAGATTTTCCGCGTTTTGATATTTAGTCGTGAAATCGGGCCGACGTGCCAACGCGCAGCTTTAGAACCGTGCTTTAAGGGTTCCCTGTTTATGCCTCGTCACCCGTTTTTTACAGGTTCGCCAGGTTTTCCGCATTTTGTGTTCGATGGCGCTACCTGCGCCGGCGGGGACAGGGACCGGGGGGGAAGGGGCGGGGAGTACGTCGGCGGCTGACATGGACGACGTCCACATCTTCATCCGCAAGCACGTGGCCATGTCGCAGGTGCAACAAAATAAGCGTTCATGAAAAAAAATAATTCCGTCTACTGCGTACATTTTCGACTCGCTTGATTCTCTGCGTATGATACGAGCGCGTGGGGTAAGATTTACGCTGCCGCCTGTCGTTCAATGTCGGTGTTGGACGACGTTCACATCTTCATTCGTAAGCACGTGGCCATGTCGCAGATGCAGAGATATACGCGGGTGAAAACGGCGGGCCGTCCCAACGTCGTTCGCGCGTCGCTCCCATCGTGTTACATTTCGATTCGCTCGATTCTCTCCGTACGAGTGGCATGAGGTTCGCTCGGGGGATTATCGCTGCCTGGAGAGGACTGGACTGGACTGGACGTTAAGTTGTTTTTGGGACGTAATGGGAAGAGGTTATATTGAGCTTGACCATCTTCGTTTGCGGTTTGACCGGTTCGACGCCTAGGTGAGACGTCACTCTCCGTCCGAAGGTTTGTGCTGGCGCGTTTTTGGATGAGGGGCTCACGAGCGCGGCACTCAAACTGTTTATTTCGTTTTTTTCGTCCGTCGTTTTTTCCCGTCCGACTCTCAGATGCCTTTGAAACGTATCGGCATTATCGGCGCTGTCGCGTTCGTGGAGTTCCAAGGGAAGGGAGGCGGTGCGACCACCGTCGCTGGGTCAGGGGCAGGGGCGGGGGCAGCGGGGGCGGCAAGAAACGGTGGCATGTGAGAAGAGTTGCCTTTTTTTTATCATATCCCGTCCCATCCTATCCCATCCCGTCCCATCTCATCCCGTCCCGGCCCATCTCATCCCATTCCTATCTCATCCGATCACATCCCATCCCACACCCGATGACTATTCAGCTGTTGTGGATGGCGTAAGGTTATTCTCCGATAACGGAAGTAACGGCGGCGTGTGAGAAGGGCTGCCTTTTTTTCGATCATATCCCATACCATCCCTATCTCGCCCGATTTTATCCCATCCCATCCCATCCCATCCCATCTAATCCCATCCCATCACTAATTCCTGTGATAGATGGCGTAAGCTTTTTCTTCGATGACAACTTGATGGAAATTAACCGCGGCATGTTAGAAGGGCTGCCTTTGTGGCCCATCCCACCCCACCCCATCCCACCCTGTCTCATCCCATCCCATCCCATCCTATCCCATACCATCCCATCCCGTCCCATCCCGTCCCATCCCACCCCGTCCCATCCCATCCCCTTCCATCCCCATCTCATCTCTTGAATAAAACAAAAAAAAACATTCAACACAAACAATGAAAAACCGTAGTTTGGGTACTGTATCTGGTATGTTTTGTGTGCCACGACTGGCGAAACGACCCACCCCCTTACCCTCCCCCTGCCCGAACGTCTTCCCTCCTTCGAAAATTCGCAGGCTTTCCCAAGAGTCTGCTGGCGGTTCGACCATTGGGGACCCTACCGGCTTCGAGACTTCCGGCGGGGCCGACACCCTGACGATGCTGGTCAACCATTGCCGGAGTTCTCAAGAGGGAAAGGCGTTTTTGTACGATGAATTGGCGTTATCGGCGGGTACGGGGGCTCTTGGAGGAGACGCATTGGATGCTCTCGTGGACATGCTGTCAGGTTCGTGGGGCGTAGAATGTTGAGGCATACTTCGAAGTATATGTGTGCGGATATGTGGAGTTTTTTTTGTTTGGTGTTTATTTCTGCTCGTGGTGTCAGAAGGGAACATGCAGTTTTTGTATGATTTGTAGGCGTTTTCGGCGGGGACGGGGGCACTCGGAGGAGACGCCTTGAACGCATTCGTCGATATGAAATCAGGTCCGTGGGGTGTGGGGGCATACGTATGCGCGGGACGGGGTTATTGTGCCTTGACTTTGTTTGTCATCATGTTTTTTCTCACATTAGCTCGTTGTCACATTCTATAGTTTCCGGAGGTGAACAGTAAAGAAAAACCAGGAAGAAAACAGCAGTACAGGTATATAATATACGAACAACCTGAAGATAATGGTATAGACTACAGCATCAAAATGATACCTGGCAGGAGTTATCGAGAGGTAAAAGGCATTTTTTATATGATTAAGTTGGCGTTATCGGTGGGAACGGGGATGCTCGGAGGAGACGCCTCGGACGCAGTCATCGACATGCTTTCAGGTTCGTGGGGCGAGGGGCATGGGGTTTGGTGAGGCGTGTGGGCATAAGCGCAGATTGTGGACGTTTTGTGGCGCCGTGAAAAATTGAAAGTCGAGTTCGCTCGTAATGCTACAGACCCGTTGGAAAACGAGTTCCCGAACGTTGTCTGATAACCTAACACCTGGTATCTAGACTCCTGCCACGCACCCCCCCCTCCCCACTGCTGACTGAATATTGATTCTGCAGATCCGTTGGAACACGAGTTCATCAACATTTTTTTACCCCCACTATTATTTTTTGTTAATAACTGAAAAATCCCCACCACTATTATTCAATAACTGATTGTTTATCATGCAGATCCGTTGGAGAACGAGTTCATGAACGTGGTCGTGAGCGAGGAAGACGAGCAAGAGGGAGAGGACGGTGGCGGCGGGAGGAAGGACAACGTTCAGGAGGGGAGGTTTTCTGAAGAGCTATTTGGCGGCGCGGTGAAGTCCAGGTGGGGTGATGACTTCGTGGCATTATTACCTGGTACTACCGTATCATGACAACCATACCTACTTTCATGACAATATTACCTACTGTCTTCACAATAAAACCTATTGCCACGACAACATTACCTGCTGCCATGACGTCAAACCTTTTGTCATGGCAATACTACCTACTATCATGACAGCAAAGCCTATTGTCATGGCAATACATGGCAATACTACCTACTATTAATATCATGACAAGCATATCCACTTTCACGACACTATTAATACCTACTATCGCGACAATAAAACATGTTACCATGGAAATATAACCTACTATCGTGAGGCTATTACCTCCTACGGTATTAGCTTGGCTGTGCAATGAAGTCCAGGTGGATGATGACGATGTCGGGCGATCGGTTGTGCGGTGCATTGGTCGGCCTGTCGGCTGGCTGTTTTGAAGGAGATGCTTTTGGTTGGTTGGTTGAGTGCTTGATCGGTTGGGAACTTGCAAGTGCAACAAAGCACACAGGTGTTCTTGTGTGTGTTTAGTGCACCACAGCCCAAAGATTCCCGCGAAAGCATCGGAATTGTCACGTACAAATTTTCGAGAATTTTGATATTTCAATGCCGCAGGCCCTTTGGAGATCTGGACGAGACTGTGGGACAAGTGACGGAGGTGCTCCTCCTCCCTCTCCTCGCCAGCGAGGACCAGCAGGTGAGCCGTGCATGTACCGTATTTGATGTAAGATACCACCCTTCTCTCAGATACCACCCCACCGCAGGAAACCACCACCGGTGATAAATAATAGCAAAAAACAGGCTCGCTTTATCGTCGGGGTGGGTCGTGTGTCTAGTAGTGTGCTGCTGCCGGACGGAGCGCTATTCATTCTTTCGTTTGTTCGTTTTGCCCGTTCGGGCGCTGCGGCGTTTTCTGCTTTGTACTTGGGGTGGACGAATCCCTTCGACTAATGGGGGAGTCGATGCACCCCCCTCGCATGGTCCGATAGTATGCGCGCTTCTTTGAGTCGCTTGTCCCGTCCACCCCCCACCCCAGTTTTCCATCCCCCCACTACGTCGACGACCAGAACCGAGTGGAAGTTTGGAGTCTCTGCCCGCTGTTTTCGCTGCTGTCTACGTACCTCTCCCCCCACCCCAACCCTAATCGTCCGCACCCCCCCTAACCCTCTCCCCACCCCACCCAACCCCCCCGCCCCCCTCCTTTCCTTTCCTTTCCGTTCATATCCTTTCCTTTCGTCGTTTTTCAGAACCGTGTGAAGGTTTGGAGCCTCTGCCCGCTGTTCTCCCTGTTGTCTACGTGCCTGCGCTCCCCTCACTGCGAGGAGAGCATGGGGTCGATCAACGCCACCCTGGGAGCGTCAATGATCCTTGCGGACTCGCACACTGTAGGTACGTATGCAAGAAGCGCCCGCGCTCGACAAGGGGAACTGGACTGATGCTTCGGTTCGGTTGCGTTCGAATGTTACGTTAATTCCGTCAGAATTCGATCAGAACCTGATCCGGAGTCCATCTGAATTTCATCCGAGTGTCATCCGCACTTCGTTCGAATTCCATCCGAATTCATCTGAGTTTCTTTCCGAATTTCGTCTGGATTTCGTCCTAATTTCAGCTGCATTTCATCCGAATTCCAGACAACGTTTTCTGGCTGTAGGACGGGCCGAATTTCATCCGAATTTCATCTGAATTTCGTCCGAAGTTCGTCTCAATTTCGTCCGCATTAAATCGAGCTTCAGACAACGCTTTGCAGCTGCAGGACGGCCAGACGAAGGCGTTCTGTTCGCCCAATTCGATTCGGTTGTGTCCGAAATTCGTCCGAATTCCAGCCGAATTTATCGCCTTACTTTCGTGATTTTATGCGCATGTCATCCGAATTCCATCCGATAATCGTCCGAATTTCATCCGAATTTCAGACAACATTTTGCAGCTGGAAGACGGTCAGAAGGAGGCGGTTCTGTCCGCCCACTTTGCCGCGTGTGATTGGATGAGGGAGCTGATCAACGCTTTTGTCCTAGAGCCCGACAGTGACACCAAAGCCAAGGTGGATGATACGCAGTTCGTACGGAAACCCGGGGTTAGATATTTTGCTCTTGTTTGGTTTGTTTTTGTTGTGCTATTTCGCATCCATCCAGTACTTTTGGCATTTATCTGTTGGTCTCCTTTAGTTTTGCCGTTGCAAAGAAGGTCCGTAGCTAAACTTCCTACTCGCTTTAGTTTACAATTTCCTTGGAACTCGAGTTTAACTATGTTTGCAGTCCGTTATTGAAGGGTTTCTGGCTACTGGCTAACCAACCTCTACCCGTTTGTTTGTTTTTAACGATTATTCTTTATTACTTTTTTTTTTCGCGTACCACCATGTTTTTCGTTCTTTGGCGAAATGGTTAAGCTGGTTCGCCGGGTTGGACACCTGTGCCGCCTGGAAACCGACCTACTCTTCATGCTCAAGCGATACCCTGGGTACAGGTTAGTGATGGATATGATTTAATTTGCCTTTCGACAATTTGCCGTGCACCATTCATGCCAATATAGAGCAAATATCCGTGTCCCTTTTCGGCGGTACGTAACGCAAAGCTGACGAATATCGAACGATATTCGAGTCCGATATGATACCGATTTATCATTTTTTTTATACGATATCCAACACTAAGTGACATACGAAATACACGTGTTGTACCTGCATTTGTGATGAATATCGAACGACAATGGAGACCGATACGATACCGATAGAGGAAAAATCAAAGCGATTTGTACGATTTTGATAGTATACGTTGAAGATTTTCGTTCAGTATCAGCCTTATCGTTTCCGATCATCCATGCCTTTTTTTCTTTTCTTTTGCAGACTGCCCGAGCGCGGCAGCTGCAGTTGCAGCACCAGCGGCAGCGGCAGCAGTAGATGTAGCAGCAGCGGCGGAATAACCTCAGAATCGTCTTTAAACCATCGCCGTTCGTCATGAATCGTCATAAATTGTCATCGGTCCTCAACGTTGATCATCACAATCCTCATCAATCCTCATCGTTCCTTATCGTTTCCCATCGTCACCCATGCTCTCATTCAATTTTTGTTTCTTTTACAGGCTGCCCGGGAGCAGCAGTAACAGCAGCGGTAGCAGCAGCGGCAGCGGAATAACCTCAGACCGCGCTGCCTCCAAGCCGCGGGGTGCGGCGGGGAAAAGTTCAGACTCCGCCAAGGGCAAGGGGAAAGGAAAAGCAACGGTGCGTCCCACCCCCCAAACAAAATCAGAGACGCCTCCCGTAAAATATGGCAAACCCTGCTTATTTCTGAGGTGGCGGTGGCGGTGACGTGTTTTGCCGTTGGCAGAAAATGATGATCCCCGCCCCTCTCAAAGCGCCGCCCGTAAAAACAAATAACCAACCCTGTTTCTCTCAAGGGGGCCGGAGGTGGCGGTGGTGGTGGTGGTGGCGGTGGTGGGGGTGGTGGCGG
>JAYJMJ010000161.1:7266-18491 GCA_036873875.1 Laminaria ephemera | reverse complement strand
CCCCACCCTCCCCTATCTCTATATTTCTCTCGTGAAACAGCGGTACCGGAGAGCGAGGACGACGAAGCAGCCGGCCAAGGCGATTCATCATCAGAATCTAGTTCAGATTCCGATTCAGACGAAGAGAGGAGTTCTGGACGGGGAGGGAGCGGCGGTGGTGGTGGTGGTGGTGGCGGTGGTGATGGTGGTGGTGGTAACGATGACGATGATGGTGACGATGACGATGACGACAACGATAAGGAAAACGAGGATGGTGGTAGTGGCACTGATACTGAGTGAGATGAGCGGTGAATGGTGTACGATCACGGCGCTGGCGGTGTTGATGGCGGCGGTGGTGGTGATGGTGGTAGTGGTGGCGGTGATGGCGGTGATGATGGTGGTGGTAAAGGAGGCGATGACGATGACGATAACGACAAGAAAAATGACGATGGTGGTGCTAGTGGTACTGATACCGACAGAGAAAAGCGGTGAATAGTGTACAACGATTGCGGCGGCGGCGGTGGCGGTGGTGGTGGTGACGGTGGTGGTGGTGACGGTGGTGGTGGTAGCGAAAACGATGACGACGACAACGACGACGACAACGATAAATAAATGGCGATGCTGCTAGTGGTATTGATACCAACAGAGAAGAGCGGTGAATAGTGTACCTGGGTATTGCGGCGTAGATTACATGGAACCAACAAGCCCGTTTGCGACAAGGAAACACCTAGAAATGAGGCGGTGTCGGTGGGATGGGGCAGGCGGTTTTGCTTAGGGGAGAGGGGGGAGGGGCGAGTGTGCGGGGGTGGTATTCAACAAGATGCAGACAAGGCAACTGGGGGTCATGCTGGCAGCCGGTCTTGTTTTTTTGTTTCGTTGGGTATACCCTTCGCGAGACACCTCACTGTATGCCAACAGCCCTAAAATGCAGGACACCCTTCATTTACCCCACAAAAAATGGTTGTACGTCATGCCGAAGATGTATTTGCTCTACTCGTACGGTAGTGTGATGTGCTACTGTGACCGTGAGAAAGGCATACGCGTGAGGGCTTCTCCGAACCGCGGCGGTATAATAGGGTGCCATACGACACCATAGCCTGTACAGTAGGGTGCCATACGGTACCATCGAGGGAAGAAAGAGCCGTGCCACGAAGTGGTAGGAGGGGTACTTTTGGACCCAAAACTTTAGTTTATAACTTTTAGTGGGTCCTCCGCTGAGGACATACCCAACATATTCCCGATCCCATTTGCAGGGTACGTTTTTTTTTGTTAGCAGTGTATGCCTAGCTCATGGTAGTGTTCGTCGGGTTTCGCGTACACGTTTTATCAAAGACGGTGCCTGGGTGAGGTATAGAGCAGCCGTCGCCTGGCGTCGCCGTGCGTGTCGAGACGACCAGTGCGGGGGAACATCATCAGCAGAATCGAGAGACGGTGTCATACACTCCAGCTTTGTTGGGGTTGTTCGCCGGAAGAATGTTTGGGGTGTTCACGCTACCGCGTACCAGGTATGATATGAGCGCTGTTTTCGTCAACAGAGCAACACGGCAGGCAGCCGTTGACAGGTGGTACAAAACGTGGTATATGTAAGAAAGGTTTTGGACAGATGTTCCCGAATACTCTCTTGTATTGAACGAACCCTATGGAAACGCCTGAAAACGCGTGTTTTCCCCCGTTGCCTCTCGAGTGCTCCGACAAAAGGTCCAAGTACGCTACTTTACAAAAACGTAAGTATGTTTTCTATTGTTATGTACATCGCATACGCTTCTTTTCCACCTCCTTGAAGTTTGAACAAAATATCACGGCCGACACGTGCACGTACGATAGAATAAACAAAACCCTACGCTCGAACTTTGCACGTACGCTTTTTGGCGACAAACGGCGTTACTCGTAGCATGTATATGTTTTTGCAAATCCCCTGTAAATGGTTTACCAGGCATGAAATATATTGAGCGCGGAGTGATAGAGACCACACACTGTGTCCTAAGAGGCTTTTGTTTCTCGATATGGTAAGCTCGCACCCACAGTCCAGCCGATAGGTCGAGATGACAACTACTCCCGGTAGGTGACGCCTACCGAGGCAGCTGCGAAATGCTCGCACCCATACTCGATCGAGCCGGTTAGCGGCGAGGTCGAGATACCAGTACGAATAATAAAACAAAGGATTCCGAAAATGAATGTAACCCGGTATTTCACAAGGTATTGTTATTGGCTATCCTACTAACCGCCCTGCTCCCGCTACCCTGACACCACGCCAAGCATCGACCGCCCTGCTCCCGCTTAGAACCCTCATCCTACACCAAGCTGATCCCACAAGGCAACCGTTCGATCGCCATTCCGATCCGATCCAATCCGTATATTTTCGGCCAACCTTGCAAGTGTGCGATCGTTCGTACCCTTCCCAAAACACCATGGCATTTATATTTGAGGTCTCGCAAGGAATCTTAGCAGAAGAAATATCAACCACATCTGTACACCAGGAACGTGCAATCTCCGCTCGTCGGGTGAGGATGGCGCCGCGAGTCTCTCAATGGGTGGATCTGCGGAGCTTATCTATCGCGCGTCGCAAGACAGTTGAACTCAATGAGTGTGGAACACGAAGAGCTGGAAACCAGAAAACAACAAAAGAAAAAGTGCTTGCTCGCCGATGGTGAACGTGAAGTTTCTAACTACTGCGGTATAGGCGTCCGATCAACCGGGACAACGCATATGTTTGTAGCGTCACATCTCTGACGTCGTAATTAGACCAGGACTCTGTCCGCGCCGATACGGTGTATTTTTGTTGACGATATCGCTGTTTGGCACAATACAGACCAAGACGACGAAAGCAGCCAGAGCCCTCATTGTCCCAACCATGTGGTACTTGGACTATGTTTGTGGGACTTATAGACGCATCGACTGAATTTGCAACAACGAATCGATGGGATGTTGATGGCATGCACGACAGCAGGCACAGACATTGAGAGGGTAGTTGGTTTGAAGGTCACAGCGCATGCCAGGAGCTGAGGGTAGCACCGACGCGATGCTATCGTGTGGGGGATAGTGTGCAAGGTGTACGGGTGCGGGCGCGGTGAGGGTGCGAGGAAAAAGTCGCGAGGGTTGGTCGCAGAAAGTGATCGCTCAAAGGGAGCTTCAATAAGTTGAATTCATAGTAAAGTTCACAGAAAAGGGCTTTAAAAAAGGTGCTTAAACGCTCGCACATGAATTTCTGACTGAATAATTTGGAGCAACTTTTTCACGAAAAGGTGCTTCAAAGTAATTGTTTTATTCAAAAGTTCTATTCCCGAGAGGTAGAAACCAAGAGTACACTCTTAGGAATCCCTTTTGTCCATATATTTCCGGTTCGCCAAGAGCGCGGGGGGAAACATCCCTTAACACCAATCACGACCAAGAAAAAAAGTGGGCCCTAATTCCAAGTAGTTTGTCCCCAAAACTGGTTTGCAGTAGAAAAACGGTCAACCGTAGCAATTCAGGCCATAAATTCCGCCTCATGCAATGGTGGCGGCTCGAGCGGCGTTTCCACCTGCACGTCCCTAACTTCCGTGCAGTACTTGGCCTGCTGCTCGAAACACATGCGGTAGAGCGCAAAGTGGCGGTACAGCCCACGCGCCACGAAGAGCGTTATCGCGGCCACATCCCCGACAGAAAACACAGGCCCCGCTTCTACACCGCCTCCACCACCACTACCAGTACCACTACCGCCACCACCACCACCACCACTGCTACTGACACCGTCGCCCGTTTCTCCCCCCCCACTATTCCCTCCCCCAGACAAAATGGAAGCGTCACCCTTTCCTGCCGCCTTTGTTGGGTCTACAACGAGTTCCTTCGCTTTACTACTACCCGTGTTTTTTGGTGGGTTTCCTGAAGTGCTACGCGTTACGGTGGCCGGTGCCCCCCTCCCCCCCGCTCCCTCCCCGTTCCCACCCCCACCCCCATCCCCGTTCGCAGAAACCCCAGGAGTTAACGCTGTCGCAGGCGGTTTGTTGACGGGGCTGTTGTTTTCTTGGGGGGTAGTGTCGGTCTCTCCTGCGAGGGCAAGGACCCGTTCAGTGAACTCTTGAAAGGCTTCGTTGACGTCGAGCTCCCCCCGCACGATGCCCGCTTCGAACACAGTTTGAGTGATGCCTCGGAACGCGATGGTCTGCTCCGCTGTAAAGTTCTGTTTTTTTTTCGTGATAAAGAAATGATGGAGGGAAGGAAGGCATAGGACGCGGGTGGGAGGCGGAGCGAGCGAAGGACATCGTTATGCTGACCCGTTACAGCATCCACGGGGAATTTATTGTACCCATAGTTAAACAAAATCGTTCTGATGTCTTCTGCCAGAGGAGGGGCGAGTGATTCCTCTTTGAAAACCGCAGTACTGTCTTCCTAACATGTATAAAGAGTGCGGGGAAATGAGTTAAACCATACACATTGCAGAAGGGAAAGAGGAAGAAATACACAAGAAAGGAAGAAAAAGAACTACCCGTGGTATATATTTAAAGGAAAGAAAGAAGGACAGAAAGAGGGAAAGAAAAAAAAGGCAACACGGTAGTAGTGTGGGGGTGCAACAACACTTAGTTAAACATCACAGTTAAAAGAGACGATACCGGCACAATCCACTGCACCTGTTCTCGGCAGAACATGACGTTAAGGTAGTCGTACTCTGCTGCGATTCTGCTTAGGGTGCTCATGCTCTCCGGCCTGGGCAACCCCAGGCATCTCGCAAAAACCCTGCGTTATTTTTCATTTTCGCGAAACAAAAAAACACCAAGGAGTTCCGGGGTGATTGAAAAACAAACTTCGTGATCGACATCTTCGCAAAACACAAGAACACACACGTGTGACGTGGTCGAAACCAAAGTGCGTGATCTTCGCAGACAAACGCAAACAATACGGAGTTTCTGCGTGGTTGAAAGGCACACTCAGTAATCTGCGCTTGCAAAAAGACACAATAGGAGTTCCGATGTGGTTGAAAAACGAACCGCATGGTGTTCGCAAACAAAACAAAAAAGAGTTCCGGCGTGGTTTAAAAACAAAACAAAGTTTGTGATCTGCGCAAAAACAAACAGCAAGGACTTCCGACATGGTTCTCAGACAAGCCGTACGACCTAGCGATGTTTAGTTCCTGGGAACGGCGAGAAGACCCCGTGCGTGCGGTTTTTATGCGCGACCTCCAGGGGTATGTATGTCCATGATTCGATGCTGAGCATACGTTTATTGTCATGTTTGCCCTCTGACAATGTAGCGTAGATGCCGTTGCGATTGAAATCGAATATCCTTCCGTAAAGCAGTACGAAGCATTATGCTGAGTATACATACACATACCCTCTCAACGACAGCCCAATATGATAATGCTCGTAGTATATAATACAGCTAGTTCACATTTTATATCGTGGGTTTATGTTTGACGCGTGCTACGATAGAGGTAGCACTTTTTGCATTTTTTTTGTTTCTGAATGGTGGGGCTCCTTAACCCAAAATCGTCGGAATGTCGTTCTCGTTTTTCAATCTGATTTTTTTGTGTAGGTAGGCCATGGGTTTGTTCATCGGGTTGCACTTTCAGTTTACTCAAAATTAGTTTTTGGGCGAGGTTTAGCGCTCCTCAAGTGAGGAGCCTCAGAAAAAAACTGGTGCACCTCTATCGTTGCATGTGTCGTTTTCACTCTGAACAATGACACGCACTGCAAGTACTCGTAGATCAGACGCGTGGTACGGTAGGGACTCACCTAATCTTTCTGTGGCTTCTCGCTTGAGGGAGCTCTATAGCTCAAAAGGCTCAACATGCCTGGCTTGGTTGAGCAATCCAGCGACTATCTCATGTCTGCTCACGTTATCAGCAAGAGCCCCAACTCGCTTGTGTTCGGCGTGCGTTTGCTAACCTGCACGCGACGAGTCTCGCTCGAGACTGCTCGTGGGGTGCTCAGTTCCCATTGCTTCCTGGTACTAAATACTCTGACCCAGATTCCCGGCACGAACATGCTTCATTCTCACTACGAAGTAAACCTCGTCTGTCCCGTTACTTTGTTTTCGTACGTTTACAGACAAATCTATCCTTTACGTTTTCACCCTGAACAATGACACGCACTGCAAGCAGATCAGACGCGTGTTACGGAGGGGCGCACCTAATCTGTCTGTGGCTTCTCGCTTGAGGGAGCTCTATAGCTCACTCAAAAACTGAATTTGAGAAAAAAATGCAAATTCCCTGGACATGCGCCATATCTCCCTCGTCGAGTACCCATATAATCATCAACGGCACTGCAAAGCTAAAGCTGCAAAGATCGCGGATCTTACTCGAATTGTTTCTGTGGCTTACTCTAGACCACCGCACTACAGCAATCGCAGTCGCTGCAGAAACATCTACCAATATGCCCCAGACAGATGCATACTCCCCTCGTCGCGTGCACAAACAATCATCAACGGCACTGCAAAGCTAAAGCTGCAAAGATCGTGGATAATATCGTGGGTCTTACTCGAATTGTTTGTGTGGATCCTCCTCGGAAAATATGCCGTCCAGCTGGTCCTCGTTCAAATCGGCGACGGTGGCGACTTTTCTCGATGTTTCTTGTGCTGCGTCATCTCCCTGCGGGCAATCACCTCCTCCACTTGCTGCTTGGTCGACGTTTTTAAGCTCCACCATGCCGCTGTCGTTTGAATGAAGTCCTCACAAGCCTGTGTCCGGGCAATTAGCCTGCGTACGTACGAAGCGCTGGTGGTCTACCATCTACGAGTGCTATTAATACTCTGTTGTCGCGAGTCACGAGTGGCCTGCCGCGCGTTGAAGCTTGTTCCTCTTGATGTCCTTGTTGGGACGAAGTTTACGGCAACTTTCGTTACAGTTGTCGGGTTCCTGACCTAAGTGCGTTGTTTCCTCTAGCTTTGGCGCAATGGAATAGATTTCACTTGCTATTCCGGCCTGCTCCTAGATGCGAGGCTTGCTCCTATCATGTGCCTATGGCGGGAGAGCCTTCACTTCGCCTGCTCTTATCATAGCAATTAGCAATGTCTTCTCGCTCTTGTCAACCGCGTCAACGAACGAAATGCGGCGTAATGAACGAAATATCTAAGATCTAAGATCCAATAGACCGAGCGTTACAGACGAAAAGGTACAAAAGGCTACCCCAGAAAAAACGCAAAATATGAGTTGTGGAACTCCTTTCTCTCAAACGCACCACACTTTTTTACCTCTCTTTGCTGTCGTTGGCAGTTAGGCTCCCCCCAGACAAGGGGGTGGGTGTACCTGTGCTTCTGCACGAAGGTAGATCCAAGCACGGTATGCCCGGAACGGCCTTTGCCTGCCCTCCCTCCCTCTGATACAACAAGCCATTGGATTGACGAACGCACGGGGTTGAGATGACGAGAGGCTTTGGGATTCTGCTCGCTGTCGCGTCAACATGGCCAGCGAGAGATCATCGCGCCATGGGCTTTCTGGTAGCGCCCCCCTTGGTGCAAAGCCCTACAGGACCACTCCGAACCTCAACGAGGAGGCCTCAATCCTGCTGCCCCCGCTGTGCGCCGTGGCCTCCAGCGGCTGGCGCTGCTACCTCGATCGCCACCTCTGTACAACGTCGGCAGCGCAAAGCAGGTAGAGCGTTGACCACTCACAGCAGTCCACGCGGCGGCAGCTTTGCAGCAGCAGGGGGGGCTATCCAGATCCAGGGTGCACGTCGTGGTGCAAGCTTTGCTCTTGGCAGCTCAGCCAGGGAGGGGGCGGGGAGAAACGACATGGTCAGGGGTGGTAGGGGTGGTGGTGGCGCCGGGTGGGGGTTAGGGCTAGACGTTGACGAAGAAAGTCTGGCGCGTGCTCGAGATGCCGCAAAGAAGGAGGATTACGAGTGGTTCATGGAATTTATCGGTACTGGCGAGGAGGATGGTGGTGGTGCGCCGGTTTCAAGCAGCAGTAGCGGTAGCAACGGCAGCAGCAGCAGCAGCAGCAGCAGCAGCAACAGCGGTGGCGGTGGTGGTGGAAGCAGCAGCAGCAGTAGGTTCGGTGACGAGACACGCCAGAGGAGGAGCGGCCAGAGCTACTACGACAATGACAACAGCAGCGGCAGCAGCAGGCGGCAAGCTTACATGGGCAACGGACGTGATACTACAGGCCGCGGTAACACTCGCCCCCAAAACGACAACGTCTACGATGACGATGACAACAACTATTACTCTTCCTCCCCCTACTATAGCAACGACGACAACAACAACAACGATTACGACACAGGGTCGACAAGGGCCCGGGGGGAGAAAAATACATCGCCTCGCCCTCGCGGCTACCCCGCCCCCCGGTCGCAACCCCCCTCCACCCGAGGTGGTAACACGAGGGGACAAAGGGCAAACGCCCCCCCCCCCGCTGCCGCCGACACCGCCTACGACTACGACCTCGACGATGAGTTCGACGGAGAGCCGGGGAGGGGAGGCTGGGAATACGACCCCGGGCTTGCTGCGGGGGTCGGAGCGCGGCGGCGAGACGTGGACATTGACAAGGTACGCGCGAAGACGAGAGCCGCGGCGATGCGGGTGCCGCTGGAGGAGGAGACGGAGGAGGCGGAGGCGGCGACGGAGAGGGGAGAGGGGATGGCGGCGGGTGGAGTGGAGTTCGAGCCTGTTGACGGTGATAAGGTGGGGGTGATGGGGAAGTGGGTAGGTTTGGGGTTGGTGGTGGTGGTGATCTGTGTGGGTCTTGCTGGGGTGTGTACTTTTTGGGTGATGCCGCCGCTGGTGCCGCTGGTGGTGGTGATGGTTGTGGGTGTGGTGGTGATGGTGGTGGTGGTCGTCGTGTTGGTGGTGTTGGTGTTGTTGGTGTAGGTCGTCTTGGTCGTGTTGCTCGTGTTGTTGTTGTTGTTGTTGGTGGTGGTGGTGGTGGTGGCGGTGTTGACGTGGTGAAGGTGTCGGTGGTGGTGGTGTTGTTTCTTTTGCTGTTGCTGTTGCTGCCGCTGCTGTTGCTGTTGCTGCTGCTGTTACTGTCGCTGCTGTTGCTGCTGCTGCTTCTGCTTGTTTTTGCTTTCGTTTCCATTTGCGTCCCATAAACCACAAACAAATAATATGCCAGCTTGCTAATTGTGTATTGAACAACATTTATCGAACTCACACCTGACTTTTTATTTTATTTTACTACGTTAGGCCATCGTTTTGACCGGAGAGCTGGGCTATACGGAGCACGAGGTGGCGTGCATGGACCCGGACATGGCGGACCTTGCCATTGAGCGCGAGATACGTCGGCCGGCCTCGGGCATGCCAGACGATTGGGTGGGCGTCGGCGCCACCCTCGCCCCCCCCCCCTCCTCACCATCATCATCACCACCATTATCGCCGTCGCCAACCCTAGACGGCGTGGGTGTAGGCGAACTGGGTGCGGCGGACGCTCCCACCATCTCAGGCCCTCTTGATCTGGACGAGATCCTCAACAACGACACAGCCTACAACGTTGACATTGATGATGGTGCCAGCAACTACGAGGGACGGGGGGAGGGGACAGGCCGCGACCGCCTCCCTCCCTTCCTCCGGTCCGATAGGAGCGGCGGCAGGAGAGATGCAGGAAGGCGTTCCGGATACGGGGACATCGATGACAACAAAGACGATTATGGTGATGGTGATGATTTTTCACTCCCTCCACGGCAGCAGCAGCCACGACAGCAACAATGGCAGGGGGAGCAGCAGCAGGGGCAGCAGCAGCCGCGACAGCAACAACAGCAGCGGGGGCGTCGGCGGCCCGATTCAGCGTCTTTGGAAGACGACTGGGGCTATGATGACCGGGGTTATGGTGATGGGCGCGGGGGGGATGGTCGCGCGGAAATTACCGCGCGCGAAGACCCGAGGTACTACTACCAGGACGATGACCGCCGCAGCAGCTTCGACCATGACAGGCAACAGCAGCAGCAGCAGCAGCAGAGGCCCGGAAGACGTGGGGAGCAAGGGACGCGAAGGGGGCGGAGGGGAGACAGAGCGAGGCCCGCGCGGGAGCTAGACCCCGCGGAAAAGTACGAGCGGTCCATCTGGGGGGGTGAGGAGGATGAGGACGAGGAGGGGAAGATTTGGACTGGCGTCGGTCCCGACGGGCCTTGGCCTACGTGAGTTTTGCTTTCTGTTTTTGTTTTTGCGGTTTTGTGTTTTTTTACAACGATCGAAAGACACCTCGACTGTGAGATCGAGAATTTCGTTGGAAATCATCTTTGCGAGCCGCGTGTGATACTTTGATCGCTCGTGCTTTGTATTTATTTTGTGTGTATTTTGTGTATTTTGTGTTTTTTAGTGTGTGAGTTTTGTGTATTTTGTGTATTTTCATGTTTTGTTCTGTTTTTGTGTTTAGTGTTTTGAGTTGTGTGCGTGTTTTGAGTGATTTGAGTTTTTGGTTGAGCTTTTTGTTGTTGCTGCTGTTGTGTTTTTTACCATTTTCAGGTACGTCAGCGGCCAGTTGTATCAAGGTGATTGATACCCAGGTTTGCCAGCCGCGTTTGCTATCGACAATCTTTAGTCTAAACGTAAAAAAAAAAGTCTTATTTTGGGCCAGGCTCAATTTTTTATGTTGGGCAGCGTGTATCTTACACTAATTTCAATACCTACATAATGATATCATGTGTTTTGTGGATAAATCGAGCCAATTTTTCTAACTCAATGTTCTGAAGTGCCGTTGCGTACTATATACATCGGTTGTACGCCCCCCCCCCCCATGTTGCTTTTGTTTGTTCTCGGGCGGAGGGGTCAAAGTGAAGCTCAAGCTGACCGCACTTCCACCTATGTATCGTGTGTTGGTTTAACTCGGTCGCCGAAACAACAGTGCTGCCGTGGCCGCGGCAGCGCGAGCAGAAGGATACCACGGGAGTTATATATACACTGCACTGGGGGAGATACAATCTGACACGTTTTTGTTGCTCTTCGCGACGTGTGCGTGTGCGTGTGTGTCTTAAGGCTGGAAGAATTTACGAAGCTCCTGCGGGAGGAGACGGATGTGCGGCTGAGCATAGTAGGGCCTTGGGCGGCGGAAATCGTCGCCGTGGAGAACAAGTTCCGCCTACAGGTTAGAGCCGCGGCGTATTTAGCTGCCAACACGGGGGCAAGAAACGCAGCCAGAAAATAGAAGAGAAATGAGGATCGGTGTCGCGCAAAAAACTCCCGGCTCCACGGTTTCAGGGTCACTACTGACGGCAGAAATTGCAATATGTACCTTGGCAGACCTCACCCCCCCCACCTTTCCTCCCACCCACTCCGCCCCCACCCCCGACCCACTCACCCACCCATCGGCCCACCCACCCACCCACCCACCTCTACCCCCTACC
>JAYJMJ010000159.1:0-11547 GCA_036873875.1 Laminaria ephemera | reverse complement strand
CCTTCTACTATGTCGGCAGAAGGGGGGGGTCCCGTCCACCCGTGTACCGAGCATGGGCCACTCGAGCGACTGGCTCTGTACCTCGTTCATAAACGGACTTAACGTTGAGCTGTTGGCGCGGCGTAACAAAGAGTTACAGGGCGACGGTCTACATCGCGGAACCGAAAAGCACAAACAAATGGTAAGACTGCAACCAACGAAATTGGGTAACCACTCGTGCGAGCACAAAACGTAGCCCCCCCTACCGTAGCCTTGGTCCTAAGAAAAAAACACCAGAGGACGTTCACTGTCATCAAAGGGATCCCAGAAAACCAGAAAACCGTGCCTCCACCAAGCGAAGGATAAAGCACCAAACCACTGCGTCAATGCTCACATCAACACACAACTCCCTGAAACTGCCTTTTCGCCACAACCGAGCAACGAAACCACTGCAAGATCACACACAACACTTCACGCCGTCGCCCGCTTTGCGAAAGGACAGGTCACCTGCCCGCGTTCCACAAAGCCACATTGTCGCCCACGTTGCGAAAGGTCAGGTCACCCCCTCGTATTCCACAAAGCTCCACTGTTGCCCATATCGCGAAAGGTCAGGCCCCCCCTTGCTTTCCATAAAGTTACACCGTCGCCCACTTTGCGAAAGGACAGGTGGCCACCTCGTATTCCACAAAGCCACGTTGTCGCCCACGTTGCGAAAGGTCAGGTCACCCCCTCGCATTCCACGAAGATACACTGTCGCTCACTTTGCGAAAGGTCAGGCCACCCCCTCGTATCCCACAACGTCACGCCGTCACCCACTTTGCGAAGCGCCAGGTCACCCCCTCGCATTCCACAAAGCAAGGTTTCCGTCTACTTTGCGAAACGTCAGGTCACCCCCTCGTATTCCACAAAAGCCACGTGGTCGTCCACTTTGCGAAACGTCAGGTCACTCCCTCGCATTCCACAAAGCCACGTAGTCGTCCACTATGCGAGTTATCAGGTCACTCCCTCGTATCCCATAGAGTCACGCCGTCGCCCACTTTGCGAAACATCAGGTCACCCCCTCCCATTCCACAAAGCCACGTCGTTGTCTACTTTGCGAAAGGTCAAGTCACCTCCTCTCATTCCACAAAGCAACGTCGCCGTCTACTTTGCGAACGGTCAGGGCGTTTGCTCGCGTTGTACATTGTCGGCATAACCGCAGCTTGCCCAGCAAAAACCGAAACGTGGGTACCTGACATTTCTGTTCAAAAGAGCGGGGTCCCGTCCAGCCATGCCGTGTTTCAAAATTATGACATCAACTGCTTAGTCTTGATGGCAAGTAGTAAGCAAACTCTTGCTTAGGGCTAGAGCTCTCATAAACGAACTCTCGCGAGACGATCAGTCCGGTAAGTACGGTGCCTTGGTGGAAGGCAGAATCAAAAGCTCTGAAAGGCAACACCTGGTGGGTGAACAGCTTGCACGCCAGCCGTATCTCAACCACTACAATACGCCGGGGTGGACCAACTACACTACTGGTCGATTGCACAATCGATACGCCTACATGTCATATTCGATCAGCGATCAGGGTGGTTGTCAATTCCATTCTAGAGATGCACCACTGTTTGCTTTCCTGTTGTCCTCGAATGAACGAAACAGGCCTTGCTCAGCGAAACATCTGCACCCATGTCTTGCTTCCACTAACTTGCTACGGGCCAACTGCCAGACAGCATGGACATCGAGTAGACCGGGAAAACGCTTGAACACGCCACGGCAACCCCAAAGTTTCTAGATAAACCACAACGCCGTATGGTATGTGTGTACACCACCTCATCAAAGCAACATCGTACGCTGAACACCACCATCAATACGATGCCGGCGCTGTAGAAGTCGCAGAGCCATCACCCAGCACCGACTTGTTACTCGGAGCCTCTGATTACAGTCGATCCTCCCCCCCCCTTGGAAGCGCATGTCCACAACATCGGTGTCCGTGGACGTGACTACCGTATTACACGCACGGTAACACCCCCTCGGACGAATTTCTAAGCTGTTTTTCTCTGCAATGCGAAGAGCGCAAACTCAGAGCGATGTGCCTATGCCCCCCCCTCCTTGTTAGGGAGAAAATAACCTCGGAAAAATATCCCAGGGGGTGTGTTATCTTCCGTGTTACCAGGTATACGGTACGCCTGTTAGTGAGAAGCTGTGCTGTAATGCCGGTGTGGTTCGCCCCGAAAGGAGGTGCCCTACATACCAGTACTACTACTTCAATATATTCTGGCGTTGAAGCGCCTTCACACCTTGACAACAGCAACCATACCAATGAAAGTTGTCCTTGCTAAAGCACGCTGGTATACCCACGGCTATGTTACACACCAATGTTGTAACCTGTCAAACGCGCACACAAACCACTTTCCTGCGGAAGGGTCTGAACTACCCCACTCTATCGACCATGTGCGCCACGATAACATAAACACTGCAGGGGTATGTTCGGTAGGGTACGTGCCACAGTATACCGGGGATATTTTGCTCGGTGAATACCCTACCGAAGTCTTCGATAAAGTTCGGTACGGCCTCAATACCGGTACCCGACACTTCGGTAAGTTTGGTACGACCGCAATACCGGTACCCGACACTTCGGTCACTTTGGTACAACGTCAATATCGGTACCCGACACGTCGGTAAGGTATACCCGGCGGCATCTACCCTACCGAAGTGGTTCGGTACAACCTCAATACCGGTGCCCGGCACTTCGGCAAGTTCGGTACGACCTCAGTACCGGTATCCGGCACTTCCGTACGCTCGGTACGACGTCAATACCAGTACCTGGCACTTCGGTATGATTGGTACCACCTTAATACCGGCACACGACGCTTCGGCAAAATTGGAACGGCCTCAATACCGGTGCCCGGCACTTCCGTATGGTCGGTACGTCCCCAGTATCGGTACCCGACACTTCGGTCAGTTCGGTACGCCCACCAAAACTACCCTTGGTACCGGTGTACCCTACCGAACATACCCTTGCAAACCTGTATATACCACATCTTGACTAGTAATAGTCTATACACGACTCTAACATCGACCCACATCGACTTTCCGCCACTCCAATAACGTCACAATACCATAGACACAACGGCGATGACGACGAAGGGGCGCAGAATTGCACGCACAACGGAGCAGCGCTCTTTAACGCCAGCTATACATGGTACTGTAAACCGTCGTAAAATTCTACTACGCTGTAAAGCTTAAAGCATATACCCCCCTCTCGTACTTGGTAAACATATAAAACACATTTTAGTAAGCATGAGCGGCGGCGGTTTGGGCCAATAGGCAGCACCCAATAAAGCCCATACCTGGTAAATCGACTTCGTACTCAGCAGTAATCACACAGGACAACAATTCGGAGCAAGCCTAGGCAACCTTCAACGGTCGGCAGAGTACCAGCACCAGTCTCTGGGATCCAGGCAATGACTCGCCGTTACCAGTCATTTTGGAGGACCCAGTCCCAAGGGTACCAGGAGCTGAAATGGCTGGATCCTCGCCGGTCCCAAGGATACCAGGAGCTGAAATGACTGAGTCCTCGCCAGTCCCAAGGGTACCAAGAGCTGAAATGGCAGAGTCCTTACCAGTCCCAAGGGTACCAGGAGCTGAAACCCGGAGGACTGGTACTCCGACAACCTCTGCAACACTTACATTGCATATAACACCTACCTATAGTATGCCTGATCCAGAAGAAATTCACGACCTAACGCTACTGTCACCTGCAGATTGACAAGAACCCCCACGACGCCTGTGCCAACAGCCATCAACCACACTACAAAACGGATGCAGCACCCTCGATATTGCGGAATGCTGAAAGGTTTGTAAGTCTTCCGAGAGTTTTCAAGCGGCCAATCACGCTTCCCGCCTCGATCAACCCCCATCGCACATGGTACAAACGAAGAGATCGCCAAATGCTGCCGGTACTCTTGCCCGAGAGCCGTCGCCCCATCAAGTAGATTCGAGTGAAGCAACCATTCCCGTGAAAAAACATGTGGCTGCGACCAAAACCGTTATGCACCATTATAGCCTCAAGTGGCTAACAAAAGCAACAAAGGAGCCCTGAAACAACCAGTAATAGTTTATTCGCGATACCTCCACAATACAGAGAATCCAGTTCTATCAATAACATTCGCGACAGTTACATCCGAAACGTCTCTTTCGCTAAACGCCAAGTTCCTCAACACACGCGAATCAGCTGCAGTGCTGGCGTGTACCTTCCAACCATGCATCGGGCTGTATTCGCTTCAAGCCATATCAGCACACTCTTACAGGCTCTCTTCGTTGGCAAACCGATTCGTGCTCAGCATTCCGCTTACAAGGCTTCTTCGCGCTTACAATAAGATGCCAAAGACACTTAATCCATGGTACTGAGGCCATAATACAGTAGTGATCCCTTTACTATAGCGCCGGCATGTGCCAGCCGGAAATTCCGGCACTCTAGCGGCAACCGTCACTACTCCGCATACTGCCAGGAATGGTTGTTCCCATCTGTGCCAAACGATTTCACAGGCGCTATAGCGGGCAACCAGCACTACTCAACCGGCACTATAGAGGAATCACTATTACTACTGTATTGAGAAGCCATCAGGGAGACAACAAGGACGCCAAGATTGGGAAAACCGACAACAGGGACACGCGCTAATGATTACCGCCGCTCAAAATTGCACGCTCCATTGTTCTCCGCCGTGAACCAAGCGCTAGCGTTATGCCGCAACCATTGCACTCACAGCGGGTCCCTCTAAAACTCTCTATGCTCAACTCTTCGCAAAAACCAAGTCTGCCGCACTAGGGGGGAGTGTCGTACGTACCATTAACGCGCAACTCATCCCCACTCATACGCCACTCTAACACTGTGCTTGTGTGGGAAATACATGCACTCGCTGGCTGGCTGACTGGCTGGTTGACTGGCATAGAAAAGGCGAATCCTCCCATGACAGGGATTCCCTTTGCATGCATACCAGACAGTATCGTCGAATGACAAAATTGTACTACAACACGTCCACACGTCATTCGGCTTTGACATTTATAGGAAGCTACCCTACCGGGTGCGCAAGCGTTGGATGGACAAAAGACCCAATCAGTGTACAACTCTTTAGGGTTTCAGCCCTATTAACTGGCAGTGTTTTGAATTTTCCACCTTAACACTAAACATTTTTTGTTTTTTTAGCACCAGCTTTTACTAGGTACATTTAGCCATATCCCTGTCCTTAACCTCAAAGACACAGCCGAGAAGGCGTTGGGGGGTGGCGCGTGACCCTAGATTGAGTCGGAGGGTACGTTCGCGCCCTGTATGTTCTAATCCTCATTGGTACCTCTACTGGCATGATTCCCAGGCACCGGAAACCACATCGCCAGGACGACAAAAAACAAGGCGCACAAGATGTGAAGGCCGCCTCAGCCTCCATCCCAGCACGCCTCCAATTATCGGCCGACCTTGCGCCTGCTCCGGCCGGACGTCGCGCCAATCTGGTCAGTCTGCTGCGACTTGCTACCGCTGACTGCCCGAGCACCCAGAGTCGCAGGGGTAGGCGCGGCAGCAGGGGCGTTTGGCGCTCCGAGGGCAGCAATGGTGTTGGTCGCAGTGGAGGTGGAAGCAGAAGAGGAAACCGATGCGGGGGCCATAGCGGGGGAGGAAGTGGGGGCAGAAGCCGCAGCGGGAACGGAGCTTGCCTGCTTTGACAATGGGCGGTAGGGAGGGGCAGGGGGGGAGGGGATAAGGCTGAAGTGGCGGAGGATGAACATGACGAACATGGGTCGTTGTGGTGGGGTTGGGGGTCTGGATGGGATGACGGCGTAGAGGAAAATAAAAGGTTCTGCGCCTTTTTTTTTTTCGAAGGCCGTGGCCGTTGTTGAAAACAGGCGGCGGCGCTTGCGGGTGGGAGGAGATGGAGGTGGGGGCGCGGGGGGGATGGCGACTCCAGTAGAGGATTCAGGTGATGCCTTGCTTTGAGCAAGTAAAACTATGGTGGAGAAGTTAGGCTAGGATAGTCGCGGTTTTTCCACCCCTAAGCTTTTGCCATAGCGCGGGGGCCCTGTGTCAGCTTAGGCGGACAATGGGGTGAGAGAGGGTGAACACGTTGAGGGCTAGCGGCGGGCACAAAGAAAGAGAATGGCCCTTGACACCAGAACTTGAGGAGTGGCGTAGGGTGGGGTGGGATGGCTGCTTGGCACTGGGCGGAGATGATGCAACGGACGAAGGGGGCGGCCCTGTTAGATTTGTCTGCGCGCGGGGAAGTACGAATGAAACGGGTTCTTTTTAACCACTACATACTATTACGTACCAGGTACTACTTTCACTTTTATGTACTACTACTACGACTACGACTACGACTACGACTACTACTACTACTACCTCGCAGCATGGTGATACTCGTATGTACTGCTTGACGGTCGTGCTATTATTAACGCCTTTGGCACTTGAGAGGGAAAACTCGACGAAATATACCGACGATTACAGGATCGACCCCACAACCCAAAGCAATCTGCTGGTTTACGTTCTAACCTACAATTCAAGGACCTGTACGACACGTGCGAAGCATGATACTATCGGCACTCATGCTGCTGCGCACTATCAGAACACTAGACGGTTGGTAAGGCCGCGCATACATCTCGATTGTTTTGATCGCGTTTTTTTGGGTCCCAAAAGAGTTAACTTAACCCCTTTGAGACTCCTGAGGAGAAAAGTGTCGAAAAAAATGACGATCACAGCATCGGCCACACGACGCAGCCCGGGCTACCGGGGTTGGGGGTGTTTCCGAGACGCGTGCTGTGATAGAGGTAGCACTTTTTTGGGTGATTTTTTTTTCTGAACGACGGTTCTCCTTAACCCAAAATCGTCGAAATTCCATTTTTCTTTTTTTGGAAGTAAGTGTGTTTCGTTGTAAACCTAGGCTCGTATGGGATTGTTCATCGGGGAGCACTTTTTCTTTAATTTTTCTCCAAATCTGTTTTTGGATGAGGTAAAAGAGCGCTCCTCTAGTGAAGAGCCCCAGAAAACAAACGGTGCACCTTTTTATCGCGGCATGCGTCCCGAACTCCCTGGTACCACATGGATTCTACGACAGAGGTAGCACTTTTTGTCTTTTTTGTTTTGTGAATGACAGGGCCCCTTAACCCAAAATCGTCGGAATATCATTCTTGTTTTGCAATATCAATATTTTTTATACCTATGAGTTAGGCCTTGGGTTTGGTCATCGGGTTGCACTTTCAGTTTACTCAAAAATGTTTTTTTGGGGTGAGGTATAGAGCTCCTCAAGCAACAACCCTCGGAAAAAACCTGGTGCACCTCTGTCGTAGCATGTGTCACCATGTGAAAGGAGCAGCTGCTGGACGACACTTGCACAGACAGCATGGTGATGTTTGCACTGCTCCACACTCACACTCGACGCTTGGTAAAATCGCCCTCGTCGTTTTTTTGGTTCGCTCTGCATGGGCCCCAACGGGCCAAAGGGGCCAATACAGTGGGTACCACGATTTTGTCCAACCAAGCACCTGAACCTCTCTCCTCCGTATCTGTTTGAGAGCGACCAAGATAAGAGCAATCGGGACTCGAGAGCGGTCAAATCGGCATGTCCCGCCATACTAAAACGCCATCTATTGGCCACTACAGACGAGAGCAAGGAGCGCCTGGTTCAGCTTGTCACGGGGTGCTGTTAAATCGGGGTACCCACGAGACGGTTGGTGTTTTCGCGTCTCGTCCAGACGGTTGGTATTGTCGGCGTACATGTGTTCCAAATTATTATGTGATAAGCAAGAGTCCACACATTTATCTGACTCCTTTCCTCTTTAGGAGGACTAGCCTCCTCTTTGTAGAACCCCTCTCCTCCTGAAACTCTAGTTTGTTTCTGTGTGGACAGGTGTACTTGTAACTTGCTCATAATAACCGCTGCGCTGGTGAGAGGCGAGACACGATGCGACATGTGAACCTCTCCCCGGGCACCGAGACTCGCCTTCCTTCTCACACGCACATACGTGGAAACCCAGCAGGCGTTTGTGGTGATGGAATGAGGGGGTAGCTGTACACGGAGCTCCTCGGTCAAAAACCAAGTACATATGTAGAAATGGCCACTTTTTCCAAAATTGTTTTTCGTGCACCACAACCAACCCTGGCTTAACCCTAACCCTACCCCAAGTTAGTGAAGTTTTGGCACGAAAGAGAAAAATCGACAAAAATGGCCACATGACATGTCTATTTACTTAGTTTAGACGGAGTTCCGTTCTTAAACGGAACTCCGGAGTTCCGTTTACCGGTTCGCTGGGAAGGAGGTACCGTACCAAAAGAAGCCTGGGCCTACCCTACCCGCATGGCATGTTCAATCCTGGAACCTTTGTACCGAAACCCATAGCAGTCTGCCGACGACGCCAAAATGTGACGGACACGAAGACAGAAAAGAAATAAATGAGTTGGTGAAGATAACACCTATTTTCCCCCTTGAAAGTAGGCTTGAAGAATGAATTTGGCGAAAGATAAAAACTTTTGTCCCTCGAAGGTAGACTTGTTTCTATCCAGCAAAAAAGACGGCAGCGACAATACCGAAGTTACATACGTTGTGTGAATGAAACACATCCTCTGCACGGAACAAGAATCTAGCCTGGACCTGAAGTACACTCTGGTTTTATGAGAGCCGGTATTATAAACAGAAATACAATCGTGGTGCCTCGATAGTGCGGTGCCTTGCCAGGTGACAATACCCACACTATAAGTGGGACCCCAAACTATCCGGGGATAGTGCGTGCGGTAATCTGGACAGACATGACAAGCGAACTTCACCGCACTAAAGTGGCGCCCCGCACTGAAGGGTACCGCACTAACGCGGGACGACGACTATACTACCACAATATTTGCATTCTTGCAGCACTACTGCTGTCGTGCGGCGGGAAGAGACACAAACCCGGACGCTCCCAGGACAATCCGCCACCAGGCATCAGCGCCGGCAGTCTCCCTCTCGTCTCCCGCTCTTCGAACGCGCAACGACAACACGAGAAAAATTGGCACCACACCACACGACGCAAACCAGTGCCTTTCCCCCATCCTCTCCCAGACAAAAAACGCCGTTCAAATCACCGCCCTGGTCCTATCCATACCAAAGCAGCCGCCAAAGTACAACAACCCCTCCCCTCCACCATCCTAGCTTCGCAGACATCTCCAACCTGAACTGAAAACCTCCACATACTCTCAGACAAACGCGTCAAAAATAACGGCACCTCCACCCCCTCCCCCTGCCCCCGCCCCCCCTCGTCCCCCCAGCCTTTGCAGACATTCGAAACCCGAACAAGAAACTCCACGCTCTCTCTCAGCATCGTGCATGCCTCCCTCCCCGGGCCCCTCTCTCCCCCCCCCCTTCCCCCCGGGGCCCTCCCTCCCTACCCCCCCCCCACCAACCTCCATGCATGATATGAGTATGAGTACACCCCCCCCCCCGACCCCCCATCCCCCCCCGAGCCAGGCTAAGATAGAGGGGGTACATTTGGGCTCTCATGCTTCTTACTGACGGAGCTCAACTGAAAAACTACCGTACTACCCAACATCCTTCCAATGCCGTGTATGTTTTACAAATATATTTCGCTATGCGCCTATGGAGTCCGAGGGATTGTGCATCGGGTGGACTGCGCGTAAATTTGATTATCAAAAAGTCGGTTTTGGGGTGAGGTATAGAGCTTTTCATGACATAAGTAGGAACCCGAGCAAAACTAGGTATGATACCCCCCGCCTAACGTGGCGCGACTTGGGGTGCGCTATAGAGCCTTCACGATACAAATAGAAACCCGAGCAAAAATAGGTCTCCCCCCCCCGCTACCGTGGCACGACTTCCCCCCCCCCCCCTATAACCCTAGCTCTCCCCCTCCACTCTACCCCTAGCCCCCCCCCCCCCGCGCGCGAGCTCTCCACGTAGACCTCGTAAGGGCAGGCGGGTGCGTACACCGCTCCCGTAAGCGCGTCCCTCAAGCAAAGGCTCGACAGCCGCGCTAAGCCCGTCTTTGCCGCAGTCAGCCTCACGGTCGCCCCTCTCTCCGCCCCCTTCTCCAGCAGCCCCAGGGGTACGGCCGCGTCGAGCGGGAGGAGGTCGCCCAGCGCCGTCGGCGCGGAAACGGCGGGATCGATGCCGGATCGGGGTCCCGTGCCGTTTCGGGTGGTTCCGGTTCGGGTTGTTGAGCGACCGGAGGCGGGAGTTTGGGCGGAGAAACCGACGCCGCCGCGGGGGAGGAGGTTACCGCTGCCGTGGGATGAAGCCGCGCGCCCCGTCGCCGGGGAGCTCTGGAAAGTAGGAAGGCGGGTGTTGGAGGGAGGGAGGGAGGGAGGGAGGGAGGAAGACTGGAAGGCCATGGTTTGCGTCTCACCTTATGCTCCCTCCGTACCAAGACTTGATTGTGGCAGCCTGCGCGAACTTGACCGTTCCCCTTTCGGTCGCCAGCGATTGGTGCTCGTCGCTCTGCTGCTCTATCCAGACGCGAGCGCTGGTCGTATCGAGGGAGCAGCGGGAGCGTTTGGGCAATGTCACAGCGAGAAAAAAAACAGAGTTAGGAGATCAAACTTAACCTAATAATAGTGCAAAAATAGGCCAAGCACCCTACGATTGGGTATGCAGGCCATCCTGATCTTGACTCTAGCATCGGCCACCCAAGGCACACTTCAGTAATAATCTGTTGTATAGCAGTAACATTGTATATATGGTGCCCTGCGTGGAAGCCCCCTGCTGGTCGTGGCAAGAGGCCTCATTTAACATCCAATGTATATATATAACCGATACGAGTTCGACACGCTACGAATAAGTATAAGCTCGTCCCCCAAAAAACGCCTGGTGAGAGTGCAGAACGGCTATTAAAAGAATATCCTATATACGTACCATATACAGGAGGCCACCAATGCCCCGCCAACAAGCAGGATACAATATTCGTAACACAAAAAAAACGCGGAAACTCAAAGAAAAACACAAGAACAGTATTAAACACGCTGGATCATGGACGAAACCTGAACCGCCCACATGTCCACATGCTGACCAAACGAAGGATGGCACGATTGGCTACGTACCACACACCTGGTATAATAAAACACCAGGTTGCCCCCGTAAAAAGCGTCTGGTTTAGTTACCGTACATATAATCATCCTGGTGAAAACCCTGGTGATCCGGTCAGAAAAACAGTCAGAAATGATACCATTGACTAATACTCATAACGAAAATATTGTAACCACTAACATTCACGTAAAACACCACCACATTCATTATGCGGTCTAAAAAAACTGCTTAAAACCCACCTGATCGCCGTCATCTCCTTAGGTCCAACACCATACGTACAGCAGCCCAATTCAATATGCGATCTAAAAACTACCTACAACCCCCCCCCCCGTCCCCTCACCGGTAGTAAGAATACATGTATATACTCGTATAAAAAAGCTGGCGCGTTCCACAGCCGTCAGGTTTTGCGTCCTATAGCAGTCAGGTTTTGTCCCCCTCTAAGAAGTTTGTAGTTTCCGTGCACAGCTTGATTAAGACCGACATCTTCGTATCACACTGTTGACCCTGGTGCTAACTAGTACTAAGGGGAGTCGCCGAC
>JAYJMJ010000157.1:98141-112494 GCA_036873875.1 Laminaria ephemera | reverse complement strand
CTACATATCACTGAACGGGTAGGATAGCTTACGTCTGGTCGCGACGGCGGCGTCATCATCTCCGCTACCAATCGCATAATCGTCGAAGCTGAAAAAATCTGACAAGTCGTCGTAGTACTCGCTGCTGTCGAAAGAAGTCCTGCAGAAGGGGGACAAGTTGTTGCGGAAGGGAGGGGGGGGTTAGGGGGGAGGGGAGGCGGGGGGGTGTGGGGAATGCATATGTCACCCAGCCAATGGTGAGAAAGAGGCTCGGGCGCGCCAAAGTTCCGGCGGGATCCCAAAAAAATACACCCCCTACTGAGCCCGCACATTCGGCAAAGTTTGTAAAACAGTCTACTTTGGCTCCGAATTATCGCGTCCTTCTACTCGTTTGAGCAGTACTATTTCGGCACTCGTGGTTAAACACCCCAACCTCTAACCCTTCCTTGACTCCTGACCCCAAACCCTTGCCTTGGTTACAGCTCGGTCTACATTCGTAACCCAAAAAGCGGCACGTGTTTGGCAGAGTTGGCCGAACCAACTGTTTCGGTTCAGCTCCGAACCATCACGTCCTCCTAATCGTTTGAACAGTACTTGCACGGCGCACGTGGTCAAGTTCTCCAAACTCCGATTCTTGCTTAAGTCCTGATCCCAAACCCTTGTCCTGATTCTCTAACCCTTGCCTGACCAAGGCTGCGCTAGGGGGGATGTTATGTAATACTATCATTTTCACTCCCGAGAATAGGCCACTCGCGCGAGTGGCTCTGTAGCTCGCTAAAAAATGGACCAAAACATGTTTTGTCGGCGCAGCGGAACAAAACGAGTCCCTGGCGGCGGTGTATATTGCGTAACGAAAGTGCACAAAAGCTTGAGATTGCAAAACTAAAACTAAAACTAAAAATAAATAAATCGGGTAGCCATCACTAGCGTGAGCACTAAAAGTGACCCCCCCTCTCGTAACCTTAGTCACCTGACTCCTGACCCCAAACCCTTCACCTGCTTGGCTACGATTCGCTCCGCAATGGCAGCATGGCCGCCATCGCCGGCAATGCGCCGTGGCGCAATGGTCGAATTTAGAAGGCGAGCCAGTGATGCGTGCAAGGTCAGGGGTATAGTACCTATTTTTGGCCACAACATTTCTGATTGATTGACGAGGCTCCTTAACTGAGGAACTACCCAATATCGTTGGAATACCACTTGCGTTTTTACGTTATTATTCGCTGTATACCTAGGCCATGGGGTTGTTCATCGGGTTGCACTTGCATTTTTTTTATCAGAGCAAGTGTATGGGCGAGGTATTTTGGAATACCATTTGCGTTTTTGACCATATTTTTCCGCTGTATATCTAGGCCATGGGATTGTTCATCGGGCCGTATTTGCAATTTTTATCAAAGCCAGTTTTGGGGTGAGGTACAGAGCTCTTGAAGTGAAGAGCTCACAAAACATCCCGTGCACCCCTATCATATCGTAGCACGCGTCCAGTGACCACTTACAAGGGAAGCTTCGGAGGGAGGAAGAACGGCAGAGTCCGATCCACGAAGCTGTTTGGCTTTTCCGACGTGGAAGACAACTTGAAGTAGTAGTGCTTCTTTTCTACCGACGGATCCGCCCACTCGTCCGCGTCCCCGTCGGTAATTATGCCGGTCGGTACATGGTCATCTTCTCGGAATCGTTGCCACTGGCCGTCCTCGAAGGGGGCGCCTCGGTAGCTGGTGTCTTTGCTCATATTTCCGGTGCCGGGGGCGTCAGAGTGGCGCCCTAAGTGGCTTCCGTGCTGTCTGTATTGTCGCTGTTCTTGTTCTTGGGTCTGTTCCTCGTTGGACGATTCTGTCAGAATATGAGGGAAAACAACTGTCAACGTTAATCGTTTCGGAACCCATGTATAGCGACCACAAACACGACGATTGCGATATTTACCCAGCGGCTCGTACGAAGAGCGTGCAGCAGCACAAGTATCACCACACTGCGTGCGTGTGGTACAGCTCCCCAAATCGTAGTTCGGACATAATCCCCTACCCCGGCAGCTCGAACTGCTTCGTATGGTCGATGCTGCATTCGACACTTCCGCCTCTGAAGACCTGTCTTACTGACGGGACTCCTCAACTAAGGAACTACTCACTATCGTTGGACAACCACTAGTCTACTATTTTACAACATTTTGCAATGTAGAAATGATGTACCTAGACCATGGGATTGTTAATCGGATTGCACTTTCAGAGTTTCTCAAAGTCAGTGTAAAGGGGGTAAACGCTCTGCATACTATATACTACTTCTGGCTGGAAGCTTCGCGACCACCGCACCTCGGAGAACGTTGTGCCCTGCCGTTGTTCCTCCTAGCGCTTTGCTCAGCCAATAATTGAAGGTTCCCCATATCCTGCCCGTCAGTAGCAGTAACACCCGGGAGAAAAGTGCGGCCAAGAAAAACGGCAGCGGCATCAAACCGGGCGAGGAGACGTACGCTACGTTCGGGGTGCGCCAAAAAAATCCGAAGCTCCTCATTTGAGGATCTCTATACTTGGGCCAACCACCCGACTTTTGATAAAAAGTGAAAAGTGTAACCTGATGAGCAATCCCATGGCCTAGGCATATAACGAACAGCGTTGTAAAACCCATATGATATTCCAACGATACAATTATTAAGTAGTTCCTCAGTTCAGGAGCCCCCCGTCAGCCAAAAATGGTTTGACCAAAAACCCAAAAAGAGGCACAGTGCCCCTATCGTAGCACACATTCGCGAAAAAAAACAAACGAAAACATCAGGAGCTCTACTCCGTATGGTACCGCATCCTGTGGAACAAGGAACGACCAAGCTAACAACACGCAAGACACCACAAGCGAGGCTAACGAACCGGCTTGATGGGGAGAACCCCGTCTTGGGGCTACCTTACTACGCAGATACGATACGTAAACAAGCGACAACCAAATATCTGACGCACAATAGCAAGCATTCTTAAACCACTTTTAATGGGGGGGTGTACTCATTTCATGCATAGCCGTAGTCGTAACACCATCGACCCTCGCATCCCTACAACGTCGGGACGGAGTATGTCTGGTTTTCACCGACCAGAGGCAGGCATCGCGTGCACCAAGCGCGAAGCGCCGTGAGGTGTTCGGTAGGTCGCATGAAGAGTGGGCTGCATCCTACTAAGAACCACTTGTGAGGCGGACTTCGGCACCTTGTGCGTACTTTCTTGCACATGGATGACAGCTTCGAATGAGTTAATTTATTTTCTGGGGGGGGGGAGGGTTAGTTGGCGGAGAGTCTAGCTCCTGAATCCCAACATGCAACTGCAACAACAGTACCAAATGTACGCTACATTTTTTTTACGACTTTTATGTTCGCGTGGTACACTGTCGTAGTGGCTGGCTTTGTCTCCACGTTACGAACGACGCGTGCCACGACAGAGGTACTACTGTACCTCTTTTTGGCTTTTGACCAAGACATTTCCGACTGACGGGGCTCCTCAACTAAACAACTACCTGGTATCCAATATCGTTCGAATTCCATTTGGGCGTTGCGATAGTAATCGCTACACCCCTAAGCCATGAGTGTTTTCATCGGGTCAAGCGTACATTTTTTCTCAAGTCAGTATTTGGGTGGCGCAGAGCGCCTTCCAAGTGAGGAGCCTCCTATTTTTGAGGTGCTACCGACGCATGTGCTACGCAAGGGGTGCCACATGTATTTTTTGGAGGCTCCTTACTTGAGCTCTATAACCTCACCCAAAAACTGGTTTTGTTAAACACTGTACGTTTATCCCGGTGAATGATTCTATGGCCTAGGAAAGGGAAATTCCAGCGATATTGGATAGTTCCACGGACTTGAGAAGCCCCGCTAATTAGAACAGTTTTGGTCAAAACGCGCTACCCCTGTCGTTAGAACGCGTCTTTCTACCCCTATCGCATTGCGCGTCAAACGCCTCACCTCCAAGTGGGCGGTGTCCACCCCGGTGGTCTCCCCTCCTCTTTTTTCCCGTAGTAAAGGAAACGGTTGCTGGAAGACACATCGATGCTGTTCAAACAAACAAAAAGAAGGGCAGCCAAGGTGAACAACAACAAGTTTACGCACCTCGGACACATCACGATATAGATCATCTAGATCATCTAGATCATCTACAGTAGATCCTATATATGCCGTTATGAGATGCTGTGCAGGACCTGTATTTATAGAGTGCAGATCCACCCCAGGAACATGCGCCAGATCATGCAGGTCGTACGACTCGAACTCGGCAACATGAGCTAGATCACACAGATCTTCCTTGAAATACTTAAACCATCAAGTGGGGACCCGTGACTACGTGCGCAGCTTTTCGAAGGAGGGTAGCCAAGGTGAACATCAACCATTTTTCGAAAACCGAAACTCGAGACGGAAACCGAATGTTGAGATACGGAAGCCGAATCTCGAGCGAGATATTCTCGCTCTGCCCCGCGGGTAGAGCGATGGCCCACACCGGAATATTATTCTGAGAAAATGTGATCGATTTTGCGTGCACCTGTTGAGGGGCCAGCCTCAAGACATGTCCACCGCCAACAGCATCTGCGAAAAACACTCCAGAGGGGTAGATGAAATACAAAACTGAAACCGAACGCGAACAGGATACTGGGAACAAAAAAAAAACTTCGAAGACGGCACAAACGAGAGTGCTGACCGCACGAACTACGGAAGCACAAAACTAACGACGCATACTACAGCAGGGGTGCAGCTAACTTTGCTGGAGCTCTTCATTTGAGAAGCCCTAGACCTCACCAAAACACTGAGTTTGGAGAAAGAAAGAAAGTCTAACCCAATAAACAATCCCAGAACCTACTGTAGGTATCTAAAAAATAACGTTGTAAACACAAATGGCTTGCCAACAATTCGGTAGTTCGTCGGTTGAGGAGCCCCGTCAGGCAGAAAAAAAAAATCGTTAAGAAGTGCTACGCCTATGGTAGCACACCCAACATAGACGAGTAGCTGGCCGAAGAAGCCTTCCGAAATCCTGGAACCGTACCTAAAATAGCTGCCCCCCAAGGCGTCGGAGAGCTTCACCGGGTCGCTCCACTCCGCGACGGCTTCATCCAAAGCGGGCACGTTGTAGACGATGTAAGGAACCTGGACAACAGGTATTATAGTGCACCGAAATTACCAAACGCCACCGGTACTTATATTACCGTTGACGGCTTTCACGCAGTGCACGAAAGTATAAAACGTCGCCGATACTGATTGCCGTTGACGGCTTTCATGCAATGCACGAAAGTACGAAACGTCGCCAGTACTGATTACCGTTAACGGGTTTCATGCAAGAGAACGAAAATACAAAACACCACCAATACTGATTGCCGTTGACGGCTTTCATGCAGTGCACGAAAGTACAAAACGTCGCCAGTACTTCTTACCGTTAACGGCTTTCATGCAGTGCACGAAAATGCAAAACGCCGCCGGCACTGATGACCGTTGACAGCTTTCATGCAGGACACGAAAGTACAAAACATCGCCAGTACTGATTACCGTTAACGGCTTTCAAGCAGTACACGAAAATACAAACACCACCGGTACAGATTGCCGTTAACGGCTTTCATGCATTTCACGAAAGTACAAAACGTCGCCAGAACTGATTTCGGTTGACGGCTTTCATGCAAGGCAGGAAAATACTAAACACCGTAGTTATTGATTGCCGTTGACGGCTTCCATGCAGGGCACGGAAATACAAAACACCGCCGGTACTGATTGCCATTGCCGGCTTTCGTGCAGGGACCGAAAATACAAAACATCGCCGGCACGTATTGCCGTTGACGGCTGTCATGCAGTGCACGAAAGTACAAAACACCGCCAGTACCGATTGATGTTGACGGCTTTCATGCAGTGCACGAAAGTACAAAACGTCGCCAGTACCGATTGATGTTGACGGCTTTCATGCAGGGCATGAAATACAAAACGTCGCCAGTACTGATTTCGGTTGACGGCTTTCATGCAAGGCACGAAAATACAAAACGTCGCCAGTACTGATTGCCGTTGACGGCTTTCATGCAGGGCACGAAAATACACAACGTCGCCAGTACTGATTTCCGTTGACGGCTTTCATGCAGTACACGAAAATACAAAATACCGCCGATACTGATTGCCGTTGACGGCTTTCATGCAGGGGCACGGTCGTTTACTACTGGAAACAAATTCTACACTGATTGCAAGTAGTTTGTCCCCAAAAGAATGAGGGTGCAGTTACAAAGAGATTAACACGCCGACGACAACACCAACCGATAGCCGCAACCACAGACACACAACATCAACACACGCGCGAACACACAGCATTCACACACTATTGCAAAACAAACACATACGCGAACACACACATCCACACACACTTGGAAAAAGCGAAGCACACGTGAACACACACTAATATTCACACAAATTTGCGCAAGCACGCAACAGAGGCTAGCGCGACGACACCCGTTCCAACTACAAACACCGTTGCTCGTTCCCACCGTGAGACTCGTGTTACGATAGAGGTAGCACGTTTTGGCCAAAGTATTTCTGATCCGCGGGGCTTCTCGACTCAGGACCTACCCAATATCGCTCGTGTTTTACAATATTATTCGTTAAATACCTAGTCCATGGGATTTTTAAGTCATGCTGCACTTTCGTGTTTCTCAAAGTTAGTTTCTGGGTGAGGTATTAAACTCCTTAACCCTCCTATTAATAGCACTAGAACGCTATAGGGCCCATGAAATGGGCCCAAAGTTATGTCGTAGAACTTGGTTTCAGAGGCATGCTCTTTGAGTGGACTTTGAACGTCCCGTTTACCACGTCAAAGCTTTGAAAAGTGATGCACTGCCTGCTGTGGCGGGCCCCAAAGAGTCCGGTGCTCTTTCGACATGGTCGTAGTTGATTATTTTTTTGCGGTTTCCGAGTGGGTGCCAAGAGGGTCAAGTCAGGAAGGAGCCTCAGAAACAATCGGGACACCCTTACCGCAGCATGCGTCGTGATGCCATCTACTGTATGTATGGACGCATACTACAGTAGAGATGCACCATTCTTTTTCTGAGGCTTCTCACGTGAGGAGCTCTATACCTCTCCCAAAAAAACAAATTTTGGGCAAAAAGTAAAAGTACTCCCCGATGAACGAATCCCATGGCCTAGCTAGGTATACAACGAAACTTTACAGGGGGAAAAAGAACGAAATTCCGATGATTTTGGGTTGAGGAGCCCCGCCATTCGGAAACCGTTTCAGCCGAAAAAGCGCTACCTCTATCGTAACACGCGTTTCTGGACAATCCCGCTCAAGCGGTGAGGTCGAGAGGCGCACGCTACGGTAGCGGGTGAATCTAATAAACTTTCTGGGGCTCCTCACTTGAGGAGGTCTATTAGAACAAGTCACCCGAAAACTGACTTTTGAGAAAAAATGAAATGTGCAACCAGATGAACAATCACACGGTCAAGGTATTCAGCGAACAATCGTTGAAACACAAAACGGAATTCCAACGATGCTATTATTAAGTAGTCCCTCGGTTGAGGAGCCCCGTCAGTTAGAAATGTTTTAGCCAAAAAACGGTATACCCTTGTCGCAGCACGCGTCCGAAGGAGGCAAGGACGCCCGCAGGAGCAGGGTGTTTGCGATGTACCAAATGTGGTTGGGTAGGAAAACATACAATAATAGTACTGAAACCGACCAACGTCACAATCCAAAGCCACAACCCAACCCACGAAAAAGTAGAAATTAAAAAATGGTAGGATTTTTTTTTTCTAACCCAACTTTTCGTGGGTTGGGTTGGCCTTGAGTTATGACAATCATCGGTTTCAATACTATTATTATATGTGTTGCCACCCAACCAAATTTGGTGTCCCGCAAAACACCCTAATGACGGCTGAGTGGAAGGGGATTCGCGGGCACTCAAACACTACCTTCGCACACCCTTGCGACTCATGGGTAAAATTATGCGATAGGAGTTGCGTGGAACTTGCCAGCTTCGTCCACCCAAAGCCGCTTGCCCAAAAACTCGCTCTGCCGCCCACCATGGAGACCCCCACTTCCGCACTCAGAGCACAGGGAAAAGTCCGTTTTTCAGCAACGATGTACAATTTACCCCCCCTCCCCTCCCCTCCCGCACGTACGCACCAGTAAGCACGCATCGAGTGGATGGTATTTTTGTTTTTTGGTGCTTAAATTCCTCGCAAACACCACATGGATGCCCGAACGAATCTGACCATTTTCAAGTCCGATGCAATATTTTTGTTCAGTTCGTTTGCAAACCATAGTCATCGCCTCCACTCACTTCTTCGAGGCCGTACTTCTGCGCCTTGTGCAACTCCGTCTGGTAGTCGAACCTGCTTATCGTGTCGGAAAACGGTAGCGGGGGAGGTGGCGCGGGCGGCGGCAGGGAGGGGGGGTGTCAAGGGGAGGCGCGTTTTAGTACAAGCCAGTTTACGAAGGGTGGATACACATGAAACAGTTGTCGGATGTCGATAATCTTGGAAAAATCCCGCCGGTGTACCCACGAATTCGATATTTACAAAGTTAAATAAATCCAAAACGCATGTCACGCGAAACCCAGAGAAACCAATTAGCCGTCGCAGCCGATACGAGAAATCAGAAAAAACAAGAGCTAGCAACAGGCACGAGAGACAAAAACAATACAATTCAGTAAATTGACCTGAGCGAACACAAGGGAAAACCTCCTCGCCTACCTGCAAACCCCCAGAAAATGCCTCGCGGGAATGCCCGAAGCGTTGCCCGGGTTCCAATTGCTGAGAAGGTCGAGCAGCGGCCACTCTAACGGGTACCCGGGGGCTGGCTTATCTGGGCACGGGAACCTCTCGATCGGCTCGCTGTACACCTCTGATGACATCCACTGAAGATAGGAAAAATCCACGCCCATAATGACCGCACGGGGTTGGATGGACGGAGGCCGAGGAGGCGGGGGGGGGAGGGGGTAATTATATCATGCATGGCCGTAGTCCTTAGGACCGTAGACCCTCGCATCCCGACAATATCGGGAGGGAGCACGTCGGATTTTAACGTTGCTTGCCTTAGTCATTTGACCATTGACCACGCATCCCGTTCGACACGGAGCACCGTTCCTACTCCTAACAGAGACACCTCCAACATTTGGGCGCTCAACATTTTTTTTTCATATAGTACATAAAATATTTTGCTTGTTTTATCCTTTTCCTGTTTCGCCGAGGGGGGGATGGAGTGTCATCATTTCATGCGTGACCGCAGTCCGTAGGACTGTAGACCCAAGCATGCCTATAATACTTGGATGGAGCACGTCGGGTTTTCATCGACCAGGCAGACATTGCTTGCAAGGTTGTCGTAGGCCCAGAGCGTCCGACACCCTTCTGTTTTAAGAACTGATAGCGCGAGAAAGCGAAGAATACAGCAATGGCACCCCCCAGACAGATAGCCGCAAAGCACAAATAGCGCCCTGCTAGCCGCGTCGGTGTCGCGGCGTCGACAATTGGCACAAACCAACATCGCAACAGGTCACGTGGAGTCAGTCCAGGCGTGCTACGTGCTCCGGACGTTCGAAAACCCGTTTCCAAGAATCAAAAACTCAAACTCAATTAACAAAGCCAAAAACCTAACTACTAACCCCCCCTCCCCCCCCCTCAGCCCCCATACGCTCTATGTCCTAAAGTCAGGCTGCACCATGCTCTACCTTCGTCAGTACCCAACACCAGTAGCGCCTTGCTACCGGTGGCGGTGTCGCGCGGGATGGATACGCGGCGAAAACAAGCATCGCAACACCAGCAGTGCGCAATCCCGATACGCCACCTACTCCGCACGTTGGAACAACCCCCCTGCCCCCCCCTCAATCTCCGTACTCTCCGCATTCTAAGGTCAGGCTGCGCCATGCTCCATTTTCGATTGTTCTTACCAGGGGTGACCCGCTGTCGACCATGCGCCTTAACCCTCGCATCCACCGTTTCTCTCCGTCGTCCTCCCCGAGGGATTCTATCTCCGGTAAATTGAGAAAACTGTCTTGCTCTGCTGCTGCTGCCTCTGCCACTGCCGCTTTTGTCGCTGCTGTTACTGTTTCCGTGTTCTGTTGCCCCACTTCGGTTCGTCCCTCTCCCCCCCCCTCCTTCTCCTCCACCCCTTCTGCTGGTCCGCTTCTGTCGTATTTTAGCCCGTTATTATTCCTGCGCTCACTGCTACCTCCGTCGCGCCTCTCCTCTGTTGCTTCCCCCGATCCCCACCACCACTGTGCGTCGAACGGGCCACCGAGCACCTGATAAGAAGCCGCCTAGCATTAGATTGTTGTTGCTTTCGACGCTTGCTACGATGCTCGCGGCACTCTTTGGCCAAGTTGTCTCTGATTGACAGGGATCAACCAAGGAATTCCCCAACATCGATTAGTACGAAGTATAACATTTTTGTTCTACTATATTATTCGTTACATGCCTAGGTAGTGGGAATCTTCATCGGGTTGCACTTTCGACGCCTGCTAAAATCGAGGCAGCATCGTTGGGCAATATTGTTTCTGAACGACGGGGCTCCTTACCCACCCAAAATCGTCGTAATGTCATTCTTGTTTCGCAAAATGTGAGTATTTTTTATACCTAGGCCATGGGGTTTGGTCACCGGGTTGCACTTTCAGTTTTACTCAAAATAAGGTTTTTGGGTTCAGAAAAAAAAATGGCGTACCTTTACCGCAGCATGTGTCTTTTCGGGGTTTTTTTTCTAAAAGTCAGTATAGAGCTCCTCAAGTGAGAAGACTCATACAACGTACCAGGTATGTGCAAGCCTGCCGTACCATGCGTCTCTCACATTAACGTCAGCATCGCCATTACCGGAATCTAGTCCGTGGTCACAGGACAGGCTCCAATCACTCTGAGTGGAAGAATACCGCAGGAAATCAAACACGTGAAGTGGTTGTGTCACAGCCCTTGCACATAAAGCACTGCCATCAACGCAGAATCCCACAGAGAGACGATACCATAGCAGGGTTCGACAAAAAACTGGACAGATCAGATCCCCTTTACGATCTGTGTCCTTCAGGGCAGAGAGATCCCTGGCCGATATATGATCTGCCTGGTCTGGATCATTTTGCCGGATGGGAGCCGTATGATCTGCATGACCCAGCATATGTTTCCAGGGTGGGATCTGTACTACACAGACCCCTGAACAACATATCATATCGACAGATACAGGATCTAGATGATCTACAGTAGATCGTGATCTATCCGATGTGCGCAATCTTGACGTGAACCGCTCCTGTCCGCACCAACACCCCCTTTTAGTCGACAACGGCGAGCCCGTCGGGAAGCGATTTCAGGCATCCGAAAAGATAGTATGCTTGTCGCTAGGAAATCGCGCAGCAGGATATTTGTAACTGTCGTCAACTTGTGTACGCTGGTGGTCGGTGGACGCTTCAGGCAACTTAAAAGGAGTCTCTATTATTTGGCGCGGTCAAAATTAGAAACTCGTTTTCGCTCGTAATGATTTTGAAGAGAAAATTCGCAGCGTTCTGATCTAGCGGGGATGCCAAGGGAACGCACATGCGCGAGGTAATAGTAAGGTCCAGGGGGGGGAGGGGTAATCATTTCATGCATGGCCTTAGTCGTATGGCCATAGGGGGGGGGTGGGCGCGTGGAGGGGGGACTGGAAGGCAAGGGAGAACAAGGGCGGAGTAAAGGCTGACGAGTGCACCCAAATGTATTACTTATGGGTGTGGGTAAAAAAAATAAGGAAGCATCGCTGAAATATGACGCCCATCCCAAAACCGGGGTTAGGGGTGGTAGCAAGAACACGGGTGTGACCAATGATCATGGCCGGTGGGAGGGAAAGAGGGGAGGGGGGGGTGGGGTGCGTGCGTACCGTAATCATATCATGCAAGGCTGTAGTCCTGAGGGTCGGGGGTGGTATTTGTATACCAGGTATGCTTTTATTCTGATCAAGATCATGGCCGGTGGGGGGGGAGGAGGGGAGGGGAGGTGGAGGGGGTACTTTTGGACGCTTTTCTCCCCGGGAGGCATTGATTTGATATTCACCTCGGCGCTCTTCTTGGAGGCGTTTCTTAAAACCCGAAACACTTCGTTGGAAGCGGTAGCCGCTTGCGGGGACGGACACCCTGACGGTGCACCCATCCGCACTCCCGACGCCGCCACTCCGGCCGCCGCCGATACCGCTACCGCTGCCGTTGGCGTTGCCTCCACAGCACCGTCCTCCACGTACCAGGAAGTAGCACGGTCTTCGGAACGATCCTCAGGCCGACGATGCTCAGCGTGAAGCTGAATGCAGTGAAAAGAACGGCGCGCGCGCCACACGAAACGATGATTGGCGGGCGAAAAGTTGAGCGTTTCGTAAAAAAAACACCGCCCCGGTTTTGTGCATACCTGCATACGAGCCTTCCTGAAACGGAATCTGTGGCCGGGCCCCAAACCCTGAAATATTCCCGGTTGAGGAGGTATAGCAGTGTGTGTGATAGGGCTAACGTGAGCCGCCACGCGCGCGTCCACACGAAAAAACGCACAACCAGTAGACGCGAGCTATGCCAGGCTTAGCCTAAAAAATGTTATGAGGCTCCTCGCTTGAGGAGCTCTGTACCTCACCCAAAAACTGACTTTTGAGAAAACAGTACGCCTAACCCTGTCAACAATCCCGCAGTTCCTCAGTTGACGAGTCCCGTCAGCGAGAAAATGTGTTTGGCCAAAACGGGCTACCCCTATCGCGTATAGCACGCGTTACAAACAAACGATACCGGGAAAATGCATAATTGCGCCCGTTTCACACGAACCCTGGCCATGCGCAGCTCCCCCATCGGCGGAAGCCTTGCTCGAAAAAGCCTCGTCAACACTCGAGCCACCGCGCCCGCCCCCAGCTCTGAGGAAGGCAATATGACACCCTTGGAACTCCCTTGTGCTTTCGATACCAGCCTCAGCGCCGTTTCCGCCTGAGGGTCTCGATAAACGCGGAGGCGAGGGGTGGCCGGGAATCGAAGGGGCGAGGGCGATGAGCGCGGTGACACAACTTTGCTGTCACGTATATCTCACGCCTGCACATGATGGTTCTTCGCCAAACTCCAAGAAACCAAGAACCTTCGCGAAATCTGCTGCGCACCATGGCTAGCTCTCCGCCTTTCTCTCCACCCCCAACAAGCTTAGCAAGCATCTCCCGTTAACCCTTTTACTATTGCAAAACATATCCCACACTATTTCCAAGTAATTTGTGCCCAAAATTGTGGGTACAGTTCTAAGGTCATAGACTTCGTCTAACCTGCAGGCATGTGCTGGGACCTCCGTCGCTGTCGTCGTTGTGGTTGTCGTTAACATAGAGGTAGAGCCACGGCGTATCCGGAAACGCCTGCTCGTACATTTGAAGGGTTTCCCAGTGGAGAAGGCGGGATGAGGGGGGGTGGGCGTACTCATTTGTTGCTTGCCGTAGTCGCTTGACCATTGAACACGCATCCCTTGCGAGACGGAGCACCGTTCCTACTCCTAATAGAGACCTCCGACATTTGGGCGCTTATTACGATTGGAACAGGCAAACGTTGCTGACATTGTTAACAGTACCACGGACATAAAAGACCGTTGGGGTATCAATTTGAATAACAAAATGGTCCTTATATTTTCGTTCAGAGTTGAGTACAGCGAAGAAATGTATAATACGTGCGAGCGAACGCGCGTCGCGGGCGCGCCGTACATGCAGAACAGTCTTTGGGGGGAGGACAGGGTAAGTACGCGATGCGCCCCCTACAATCCGTCCCTCTTCCTTTCTCTTGTCTTTACCATGCTGCTGCTGCCCCACGCGCGAGTGCCACGTGTGACAGAGTACCACGTATCGCAGCGTGCGGTCTGTCTGCGGTCGCCGCGGGGAAAATTTCCTTTCCAAGCAGCGAAACACATCGCCTTATATATCCCTTGCTTACCTCAAGAAGCGTCTCTATTTCGTCAGCCCGCCACCCCGAAAGAGCCAAAACCGCCCACGCGTCTTCGTTTCTTGCCTCGTCACCGCGGGCGCCGCCACCGCTGCCGCTTCCGCCGCCACCGCCACCGTCGTTGTTTCCTCTGCCGTTAAGTTGTCTTGGATCTCCCCCATCTGTGATCCCTATCGTTGTGTCTTCCTCACCCTCCCACTCCCCTCCTCTACCTGATCCTCCTACTCCTACTCCTCCTCCTCCTCCTCCTCCTCCTCTCCCTCCTCCTCCTCCTTCCCCTCGTCCTCCTCGTCCTCCTCCTTCTAATATTTCATATCTTGCTCCTTCTCCTCCACTGCTTCGGGCTTCGAGACCTCTCATGTCCCACATTCCCTCTACTTTTGCCTCTGCAGCCGCTACAGCTTCAGCAGCGTCTCCCCCGGCGTGCTCGTCCCTTCCTTCCCCACCCGGGGCCCCTACCTTTCCATCCCCTATTCCATCACCGCCTTCTCTAAACTCCCCGCTCCGGCCCCCTCCCACT
>JAYJMJ010000157.1:46300-62562 GCA_036873875.1 Laminaria ephemera | reverse complement strand
TACGGGTTGTGTATGTCCTCATGAAGGATATAGGTCGGCGACTCCCCTTAGTACTAGTTAACACCAGGGTCAACAGTGTGATACGAAGACGTCGGTCTTAAATCAAAAGCTGTGCACGGAAACTACAAACTTCTTAAGAGGGGGACAAAATCTGACTGCTATAGGACGCAAAACTATATGTATGTAGTCTTACTACCGGTAAGGGGATGGGGGACGGGGGACGGGGAACGGGGGGGGGAACTGGGAAAAAAACAAAAAAAAAGGTTTACAAAAAAATTCGTTGTACACCAGGTCATGGGGTTGGTCATCGAGTTGCACTGCATGTTTTATCACAGCGACGCATGCTACTACGGCAGAGGTGCACCACCGGTGTTTGTCTTCTGCGGCTCCTCACTTGAGGAGCTCTATGCTTCACCCAAAAACTTGGCTTTGAGTAAAACTAAAAGTGCAACCCGATGACCAAAACCCATGGCCTGCGTAAAAAAAAAGTGTTCATATTGCATAACAAGAATGACATTCCGACGAATTTGGGTTAAGGAGCCCCGTCATTCAGAAAATACTTTTTTGCCAAAAGTGTTTTACCTCTATCGTAGCGCGCGTCCGGTCATTGACAAGTGTTGCGGTCAGGTATTTGACCTCAAATGAAGAGCCTCATAAAATTTGGGTGCACCTCTCCGATCGAAGCACGCGTCGTTGGTCCAGCTTCGACATAATAATGGTTGATCATCCACACTATCCCCGCATCACATCTTCATTCAGAGAATTTTCCCAGGCGGTCGAGGTTACGGTTAAGAGTTGAAATTCAAGTGTAGTTTTGTCAGATACCTGGTATTACGCTTTAACAGATGCTCACATGTGTTGAAGCTCATTGGCTTGGGTTTCGCCGCGTTTGGCTGCGCATTTGGCTCGGGTTGCACCGCATATGGCTCAGGGTGCACCTCATTCGGCTCAGGTTGTACCGCATCCGGCTCAGGTTGCACCGCATTCGGCTCAGGTTGCACCGCACATATTTGTGTAACGTATCTACCAGACAGTTACGAGTACACTTCTTGGTTGAACATCGACCTCAATTCTTCGTCCGCCTTCCCTGTAATTGCGATGCGCCTCGTCTAACCTGTCCTTGGTTGCCACGTTCATCCATTTTGTCGATTCGAAGCCGGATCAAGGTTTATACAGCCCCCCGTTAAACTACCCTTAACCCTTCCACTACCGCAAAAAATGTCCCACACTAAACCCCATATAATTTTCCCCCCAAAAGGAGACGCAATTCTTCGCCAAGTGCGCGCTCCACGCTTCCAAATATGCCCCCTCCAATAATAACGCCTGATGGGAAATCGTTGTCAAGAAAACAAAGTCCGCACATAATATATTTCTGCCGACGATTGGATCCCTTCCATCCCGGGGGCCTCCAATAACCGGCGGGCCATTGCCATTCTCCTGAGGCTCCTTCGAGCTAAGTAGAAGTACATGATGGAGTTCGTTCACTACATCTAACGCATGGCACTATGTATTAAAATTACGCGACTCCCTACATTCACCAGGGATACACACTGAGCTCGCTACTACAACGACCGCGGCTTTCCATACACGCGAAGATCATACGGGGCCCTCACCAGGAATACACAGTCCTACCACGAACGCAGCTTTCCATACACGCGAAGATTGTTCGCGGGCCCTTCAATCTCGAAAAACCTCGTACTGCACACACGAAGATCATACGCGGCCCTGTCTCCCATCGAAAAAGCCGGTACTGCACACACGAAGATCATACGTGGCCCGACCACTCTCGGTAAAGCTCGTACTGCACACACGCGAAGATCATACGCGGCCCTATCTCCTCTCGATAAAGCCCATACTGCATACACGCGAAGATCGGCCCTAGCTTCTCTCGACAAAGTTCCAAGGATTTGTTTAGTAGGGCATACCGGTATATAATCATGGTACCCGGGTACCAAACCTGGTTGTTTGGGTCATACTCGGGTAGGTACCCGGGTACAACCTCCAAAGTATACAACCTACCAAACACACCCTTGCAGAGCCCGTACTGCAGGCAAGAGGCCCCGCGTCGGCTCATCTCCTCACTTCACAGACAAATTCGGCACATACATGCTGTTTGAGCGCTAGGCTTTACGATAATGCCAACAAGCGAACCACACAAGTGTTCAGTATTGCTTCGGGCGCCCGGGATTGTGACAAGGCCAACAAACGAAGCACACAGTAGTAGTGCTTCACGTCCATGTGGGCTGTTTGGGGGGCTACATAACGCATAATCGAGCTGTATCTCTCCAACCCAGAAAAAAACGAGGAAGAGAAGAAGTGGAGGAGCACCCACACGCACGAACAAGCCAATGACAACAGCAAAAAAAGTGTGAACGCGGAATCGCTTCTGCCTCGCGCAAAGAACTAATTTTCCCGCGGGACATTCTATGTAACAAGTATCGCTATCCAGGTAATCACCAAGACTATATAAAACATATTTCAAATATGTCAGCTGTGAGTTCGACGGACTTGCAAGCTGCGTCACGAAGACTTGGAGAACTATGCACTCATCGAACGGAAAAAAATATTTAAAACGGCCGTAACATCACCGCGTCTGGTTGTTCATCCCAGCGCAACCCTGACCCCAGCCGTCCCTCCCCACCAATCAAATAACACAAAAATCAATTTGGCGGAACCGTATCGTACCACGAAATGTTTCTTCCCCACGAAGTACATGTATTTGTTAATTCAAAACCCACGAAAAGCGAGCCAACCGAGAATATATTACAAACTGATGGGCACCGCTACAACAATTTTGGCGGACTCGTATCATACTACGAAAATGCTTCTTACCCACGAAGTACATTTATTTTGTTCATTCAGCAACCACAACAAGCAAGAGCTAACCAAAAAAAAGAACATATTACAAACTGCTTGCTGTGCACCGCTTATAATACTTACAAGAAACCAGAACGCCCCAAAAGATGGGCGTGCACGTATATAGGACCAAACCAGCGGCAGATACCTAGACCAACACAGCAGCACGAAAGCACGCTCTTTAGTGGTAAACTATGGCATACGTCGGGCGATGGCATCGCTACCAAAACAAAAAAAGCAAAGGATATGCTAAAAACTAAAGTAACTATTGTATAAAACATACACGACAAGGCAAACTAAGGCAACTCTAAAAGGCGCAGGCGTATACCACGCTCCCTAACAATTATACGTTACACACAAAACCAAATATGACGCCAGTCTACCGTACCGGTAAGGAGTTAGACAGCTGAACCCGCACAGCGCAAGCCTAGCCCGATTGCGGCTTTCTGGCCTCTACTTCTGGCTTCATATTGGGCGCGCAGCTGAGCCGGCTGTTGCGAAAAAAAAACGAAACCAAAAATCAAAGGTCGCAAAAACCCAAAGCCAATTTTCGAAGCCCCGCGAAGACACAAAACAAAAGTTAAAGACCCGCAAAAAACACAAAACCAAAAGTCGAAGCCCCGGGCAAAATACACAACAAAAATTGAAGCCCCGATCGAAAACCGCGGCACAGAACGACGGCCAACACGCCGAGCACAAGCGATACAGAGGGGAGATGTAAACCAATAATCGACGATGCCGGTGTCGACCGCACGGTTCGGTGCGCACCCAATCAGGACAAGAGCGTCGATACGTACGCATCAGGGGGGCGGTTCCATGAGGTTTCATGAGGCGTAAACGTGCGCACGTGGAAACAGAAGAACGGAAGCGCGGGGGGGGAGGAGCATGCGTAAACGTGCGCACGTGGGAACAGGAGAACGGAGGCGAGGTTGGGGGGAGGGGGGAGGCGTAAACGTGCCGCACATGGGGACAGGAGAGCGGAAGGGGGGGGGGGGGGTGGAGAGGGTGTGATTAGTAAGGTGCAGCCGCACGATGGGTAGCAACACGAGTAGCTGAAAAAAGCAGCGGCACGGAACGTCCCGTCCTCCTGGCGTGAACAGACCACTGTGTAGTACGTAGATCGCACAGCAGTAGCCGTGAACTACAACTCTGGCCCCAACTCTGTTTCCAAGAGAAGTACGTGTTACCTCGTAGAATCAGAACGATTGCGATGCGACCAATAGGCCTATCGTCAAACCCGTGGATGACGACTCAGCTCCTAGGCCGCGCGAAGAAAAAAATCGAGTCGAACGCAAACCCTTACTCTTTTCTTCTCTTTTAATCATTACTTTTACTTTCCAGCCTTCTAGACAAGCCGTAGTCACAAGTGGCTCCCCCCCCCCCCCCAGTGCGTGCCTTAATTTAGTCTCCCCGAAACCAACAGTTACAGTTAATTAGTTCGTTACTAGCGCAGTTGAGTGTTTATTGCGCATAGGGTCCAGAATTCCCCCTGCTCGTCGATTTGCATCGACTTTCGCTCTCTACCCCATCCCGGCTTCGCTTACCGTGTGCGGCCTCCGCGAGCAGAAACGTGATCGGTAGACAGTGCTCCCCGAAGTGGACCACCAAGTTCCAGAACACCGTCTGGTCCACGGCTCTGGCCCCGGCCCTCCCGCCGCTACCGCCTCCCACGCCGGAAAACCTCCCTTCTTCCGGGTTTTCGTCGTCTTCGGCCGGCCCCAAGCCCTCGCGGAACCGTTCGGAGCACAGGTACTGCACCCCGTACGCCGATAAGACGTTGTGGAACTCCTTTCGGAGTACCCAAGGGGATAGGTACTCGCACCAGAGCGGTGTACCCTGCGGCCACAAACGACAACAAGGAGGGGGGTAGTGATAAGTAACGACTACTAACCCTAACCCCAACCCGAAACGGGAGGCCTTGATTCCCGGGGATGGCTGCTAAATGTCCCCGTAGTCGTGATTTAAATATTGCCTACGTAGTCATGACTATCAATTTCCAGGGCGGTGGGGGGGGGGGGGGATTCAGCCGACAAGCAGGGAGGAAGCCGATTCAACACCCTGGAATATTTTTAAAAAAAACGAAAGCCTGATCGCCAACTGAATGCTCCGCGGAACACTCAACGGGTACCTTCACGAATGGGGAAGGGGGGGGCACCGCCAGCTGAATGCTCCAGAGAAAGCTCAATGACTATCTTCACGAATGGAGCAGGGATCGGTCGGTTCGTGTGTTCGGCCTTTTGACAGTAGCATATCGAGACAGAACAACAGAAACGGTGCTCTCCCCCCCCCCCCCCTCCCCACTCTCTCTCTCCCCCTCTCTTCTTATTTCTCCACTCACCGGTCCCGTCGTGCCCTTCCATCCCGGCGCCGTACTGTGCACCGAAAACCTCGACACAAACCGACGCCCGCACGACACGAACGACTTATTCGAGTCCGGCAACTCCGGAAGGTCTCCCACCCCTCCTCCCCCCTCCCCCTGCCCGCCCGCGCCAGCATCACCACTCCCGGTAGTAGAGATCGAGGTAGCGTCTCCCCACCCAACCCCAGTCACCCCCGCTGCCTCCGCTGCCGCCGTCTCGTTACGGACGTCAATGTCAATCACAGCGCGACACTCGGTGGTGTAATCGTTAGGGTCCCAGCACCAACCGTCGCGCACTTGCTCGCTAGACATCTCGTTCTGGCAAGACGGACAGGTCTCGCTACCGTTGTCGATCTAAAAAAATAGGGAGGCGATAGCGCGGGAATACGGGCGGAATATCAGCGGAATATCGGTGAAATCGGCGGAAAACCGGCACCACGTTGGCAAATTCGGCGGAAAATCAGAGAAAGCGGCGGAAGTGGAGCACGAGGCGAAAGCGGCGGGTAACGGATCAAGGAGGGGATGGATTCAGGATCAAGGAGGGCATGGATTCAAACCAGGCTGCAGGTGAGCGAAGAAATACTATACCGTCTGGATTGGTTGTCTTCAGTCGCTACCTTTGTCTATCTAAAAAGCGAGGCGATAACGACGGCGGAGTATCGATGGACTATTGGCGAATCGGCAGCATATCGGCCAAATCGGCGGAATATAGGCGGAAGCGGCGGAATACCCGCGGAAGCAGAGCAGGAGGTGAAAGCGGCGGGAAACGAATCAAGGAGGGGGTGGATCCAACCAGACTGCAGGTGAGCCAACAAATACAATTCTGTCTGAAGTGGTTGTCTTTAGTCGCTACCGTGGTCGACCTAAACATGCGGGGCGATACAGCCGGCGGAAGCAGTGCAGGCGGCGAGGGCGGCCAAAGAGGCGGGAAGCGAATCAAGGGGGGCATATGGATTCAACCAGGCTGCAGATGAGAAAACAAACACAATGCCTTCTGGACTGGTTGTGTTTAGTCGCTACCGTTGTTGATCTAAACAGCGGGGCGATACCGCGGGAGGAACATCGGCGGAATATCAATGGAATATCCGCGAAATCGGCAGAATATCAGCGGAATCGGCGAAATATCGGCGAAATCGGCGGAAGCGGCGGGATATCGGCGGAAAGTAGAAAATGGGCGGAAGAGGCGGAATATCCGCGGAAGAGGAGCAGGAGGCGAAAGCAGCGGAAAACGAATCAAGGAGGGGATGGATTCACCCAGACTGCAGGTGAGCGAACAAATAATACTAGTACTATACAGTCTGGAGTCTGGAGTGGTTGTCGTTTTTAAGTCAATTGGTTGGGGATTCGGACAGGGGGGAACGGCGGAGCGAGGGAGGGTCCCCCCTGTAGACTACGGAAAAGGTAATCCGGCAGTTTGAAACTCCGGAGAGCAACGCCAGCCTCCCGTTCCTTAACTCTGCTGTGCACCCGGTTGATATTTCGCCGCTGGCCGAAAGCGGTCAGGACCGCAACCGTTGCCCGCGCGTGTCAAAGGTTTAGGTTGTAAGCGAGCTTTGCGGCGGGGACTCGCATTTCGATCGCTGTCCAGACGACAACCTTGCGCGCAAAGCCAAGGCACGCAATATCTCGTATTACGAGCGAATACGAGCTTTAAATTTGCACCGCGCCAAAAAAAAATTGGGAACCCTTTCGAGATGGCTGAAGCCTGTTTTTCTGTCCGCTGCCGAACGAGATTCATCTATACGATTCTCCAACCCAACGCAACTTACACAAGTTAACGACAGCTACAAATGTCCTGCTACGCGAGCTTCTAGCGACAGTAATACTACCCTACAGCGTACTGGTACGCTTCATACATTGTCTTTATCAACCGACTGCTCTGCTACGTGAGCAAGTATGTTTGGTTGACGGTCTAGTTTTGTCCCGTCTAGGCCTTTACAGACTGTATTCTACTAGTTTTAGTGTGGGGAGGTCCTTGACGGCTGACGGTCATTGACGGCTGTCCGTCAAGGGGCAAGAGTGCCGTCAACCGACACCTATGACGGTGAGCGTCTTTTTGCTTACCTTCAGGTCCGGAAACAGGTGTTCCAGCATCCTCTCTCCCAGCAAGACCTGTGCCTGCATTGACTGGTGACGAAAAACAAACCACACGAACATAAAAGAGGGAAGGGGGGAGCTTAGCGCACGCGCAAGCAACAACGTTCCTGCTTGCAGCACGCCGCCGTTCTCTCCAAAAACGCTCATGAAACAAAACTTCGAAAAAAAATGAACTCCAACCCCACCAGCCTCTGTGCCGTCAATAATTTTCCACGGAACATACAAATCAACCGTTGTGGGGCTGGAGGACGAAGGGTGCACACAAGGACAGCTGCGCTAACGACGGGGGCAAACCTCTGGGATATCCTCGCCGGTTTACTACTGATATGTAGGTGTGCATGATTTTACTTAAACTGTAACAAGCAACCGACGTATGACAGATACCTGCCGGGTCGTCACCACATAGTATGACTCTGTACCTCTCTGCTTTGAATTGGGTCCACCTATCTAACCAGGTGTATGTACTCTTGGAATGAATAGCCGAGGCGCCGGTGCGGCGCCCTACCGATCTACCGATGGCGCCAACCCTGCGTAGGGCATCCTAGAAAAATAGACGAGATAAGCAGCCAAGCGGAGGCCCACACACACGCCATCGCATCGCATGGTACGGGCCCATCCCGGCCCGGCCAGGCCCGGCCCATCCTGCCCCGTCCGGCGTCGACCCGCAGCGCCCCGCATCGACCCGCCCCCCCACTCACCAAGGACATGCCCCCTCTAGCACAGTACGGCAAGCTTGTCATCTCCAACTTCTTGCGCAAGTTTAGTGACCGCTGAGATTCCGCCACCGCCTCGCGTTCGGCCTTCAGCTTGGAAGCGCGCCGCGACTTCGGAGACTCGAACGATTCGCGGGCGTTGGAAAGAATAAATTCATACCCGGCTTTGTCGGCTTTGTCTTTGCTGCCGGTCACCCGCCGGGACCCCTGCGAGCACCGCAGGGGGGAAGAGAAACGAGGCAGAGTCGGAAAGCAAGGGGCGCAAAAAGATTCGGAGGCATGCTACAACAGGGGTATGATAGCAATTTTGGGCCAAAATATTTCTGACAGACGGGGCCTCCCCAACTCAGGAACCACCCAATACCCATCGAGTACAATCTGTGTGAACAGTAGTATTCGTTACCAGGTATGTGCCTATAGGCGATGGGATTGTTAATCGGGTTAACCCTCTTAGCACTATAAATAGAACGCTATAGGGCCCACGAAAAGGGCCCAAATTTATTTGGTACTACTTGGTTTTAGAGGCCTGCTCTTTGAGTGGACTTTGAATGCCCCGTTCACCACGCCAAAGCTTTGAAAAGTCATGTACTGCTGTCTGCTGTGGTGGGCCCAAAGAGCCCGGCTCTTATGACATGGTCGTAGCTGATTATTTTTTTGCGGTTTCCGAGTGGGTGCTATGAGGGTTAAGCGTGCTTTTCTTTCGATCAAAAGTAAGTTTTTTGGGTGAGGTAGAGGGCTCCTCAAGCGAGGAGCCTCAGAAAATATCGGTGCATTCCTGTCACAGTATGTGTCTTCGGGCACGGTTTTGTTTGCTCTTAGAAGCCTTGTTCGTGCGCAATCTCAACGGTGCCGTACCGATGCGCGGCAGCGTCCCTTGCCTGAGAGCTCCCTCGGCGAGTCGTCGCGATGCCGATGGGAGCATATTCTCAAGACAAGGAAGGTTTTGCGACTTCGCGGCCGGAAATAAAGATGTGTTACGGCGGCGGCGCCGGTATCGCAACAGCAACAAGCCTTACTTCCACCATCGGCAGGCCCTCTCCCTCCAGACATACTCCCCCGAGTCATACCTTCGATTCCCAGGTGTTCGGCGCAGAGATGGACAATCCCAGCAAGTAAAAGGGCCGTTACAACCACATGCTCGACTGTAGCGCAAGACCAACGCTTTTTCGCACGCAACGGCGACGGCGGGGGTATCGCAACAGCAGCACGCCCTACTGCTGCCACCGACAGGCCTCCCCCCCGAGCCATACCTCCTGGCGGCGTCGCGACGGCAACACGCCCTACTACCATCATCACCCCCCTCCCTCCACCGAGTCCTACTCGCCCGAGTCATACCTCCGATTCCCAGGTGTTCGGCGCAGAGATGGACAACCCCATCAAGGATTGGTAAGACGGAGGTCGCGACGGCGTCAGTTGAAGCGGTTTCGAAGTTGATGTGGGTGTCACCGTTCTTGCCAAGGAGGCGGGCGAATTTCCCGGCGAGGTCTCCGACTTCTCGAAGCGTTTCATCATCCTGGATGATTGAGGACGGGGGGCAACAGATACACGTGTGTTACAACACTGGTGCTTACCACTACGGGGAGAAGAGGCCAAAGGCAACAGTTACACGTTGTTACAACATTTGTCTTCCGGCACAGCACGAGCTCCTCTCACTCTCAAACAAACGCATGAGCTTCTGACTCTCAGACAAAAGGATGTCGAGGGGGTGGATGGGCAGAGAAGGAGGTTTAAGGCAACACTTACGCGTTGTTACAAATTTTGTCTTCTGGTACCTATCAATACAGCACGAGCTTCTCTTCCAGCATCTGCCAGACGAAGCAACCCGGGCAGCCGAGATAGGGGATGTGTCCAAACTGCAATGCAAGGAGCTGTAACACACGCACACAGGATGGCGACACTTGCACAACTACACTTCTTCCTCGACGCTTGATGAGACCGCACTCATCGCTTTTTTGGTCGATGTACATAAAGTAGGTCCCAAAAGGGTTTTACTGTGGGGGCCTCCCTATAGCGCCGGTATGTGCCAACCCAACATACCGGCACTGTTCAGGGCACCGGCACACTACTGGAAATAGGGTTACTACTCGTATAGAGTTACTGTACAAAGTTCCAGTCGTGCCAAGTGATTTCACCTGCACTATTGAGAGCAGTGGCACTATTCAACAGGCACTATTGGGAGCCCCCCACTGTACAGGCATCCAATTCTCGTCTGTGCTAACACCCTCCCCACGGTGGGGATCAAACGACAATGTGACAATGGCGACGGCAGTGGCCATGCCGGCTCGTGCACGTTCCCGTTTTCGTATGCAGAACGTTCAAGGCCAAACCTTCTTACTGTTTTTCCGATGTATATATCTGTCTCACAGTTTGTGATCACACGGATGAAGAATCGGCACAGACACTGGATGTGCTCCATGTCGATGGCTAGACAGAACGGCTTAGCCCTTGTACTACCGCCAGAAATATCCCACACCAAGTCCAAGTAGTTTGTCCCCAAACCCGTGGGTACAGTTCCACAGGGGGTTTAACCGTCTTGGCACCCATGTATACCGACCAAAAAAGTTTAAACAAGCGCGATCTAATCAGGCATCTAGGAAGAGCGTGCAGAATTATTACGAGCATCACCATGCTGCACGCGTGTCGCACACCTCCTTTCATTGCAGTTCGGATTCGGACACATTCCCTACCCCGATGCTGTAGTAGTCAAATCTTTTCGGCAGCGTTCCCCTCTCAAGTCCCCAAAAAGGGTCAAGACGCGTGCCACGATAGCGGTAGCACTTTTCGGCTCTTTTGTTTCTGAATGACGGGGCTCCTTAACTCAAAATCGTCGGAATGTCATTCTTGTTTTTTTGCAATCTTATGTTTTTTTATACCTAGGTCATACCAGTAGGTTTTTGTTCATCGGGTTGCACTTTCCATTCTTCTCAAAAATCAGCTTTTTGGGTGAAGGTTTAGAGCTCTTCAAGTGAGGAGAGCCCGAGAAACAAAATTGTGCATCTCTACCGTAAGCATTAAGACCAACACATACACATAGTCGTTGCGCTGGGCAGGAAGCACTCACTTCTTGAAGCTGAAAGTAGATTCTGTTCGGGAACCGCTCAGCTCGTTCACCCTCCTGGCGAAACGCAGGACAGAGGCAAAAGACAAGCGAAATTCCAGTGAATCAATGGCACGCAGGCAAACAGGTCAGTCGACCACGGCATGAAAAATATAACGACGTGGTCCGATCGACCCAACACCAAATGTTTTTGGTCTAACTATCGTAAACTCCTCAAGAGCTACACCCCCGTTTTGGGGATAAACTACTTACAATGAGTTTAGGGTGACTTTGGCAGTAGAAAAAGGGTTAAGAGTACGCGAAAGGGGCATGATCTTTATTCGCGTCCGGTGTAGTGCAAGAAACGTGGCGTGCCGTCCGTTCTGCCGCTTCAGCTGAAACCAGTCCAGGAGGTAGAGAGGGTGAGCCCCGGCTTCCATACTCTGGGATAGTTTTTGCAGTTCTCAAAGGCTAAAGCGTACGCATAGGGAGACATTCGTCTTTTAGCATCCGGAATAACATAGTGCGGAAAACGTGGCGTACCGTCCATCGCGATGCTTCGGCTGAAACTTCGTCCAGTCCAGGAGGGAAAGGGGGTGAGCCCCGCCCTCAATAAAGCTGTCGTCCATGGCGAAGGCATCCACGAGACACCGCGACACCATGGCGTCGGGCACGATCCCGGTCGACATCATCATCTTCGCAAAATATGCATAAAACAACGCAAGTTTTAGTTTGGGAAGGTGGGGTGGGGTAGGGGGGAGGGGGGGGCTCAGCCTAGGCATACCATGCTTTCCTAGGCAGATTATTGTGGGCAAACAGCATAAAAATCTCCAGTTCGTTGACTCTACGACAACAGCTGATGGTGTGTTTCTTCAACAAAAAAGCTTTAAAAACCCACCTCGAAAAACCGCCATTGCCTTGTCGGTTGCTTGAGGGCAACAGCATCAACACCTCCAGTTCGTTGACTGTACGTCGACAACGCCTGACGGTGTGTTTCTTCAATAATAAAACGTCCGAAATTACGCTTTGACAAATCATCTACATATGTTGAAGCTTATTGGCTCAAAACAGTATATCGACATGTAATTGTTAAAAAATATCACCTCGACAACCGCCATGGCCTTGTCGGAGTTCCCACACCGCCCGCAGGCGGAGATTAGACTCCGATAAACGGACTCTTCCCCCGCCGGTGCTCTCTCGCGCATCACCTCCAGCGCCTCGAAGGCCACCACCAATTCTGCAGGGGCGGGGTGACAAAAACAAAAACATCGCCAGGAGTGGACATTTATAACCCCGTTAGCACTGCAACACACACCACATTTTTGCTTGCGACAAATTACTTGGGATTAGATTTGCGCATTTGTTTCAGTAGTTTAAAGGAGGGTTAAGTTTCTCGTTTTGCATCCGCAATTTTCTCGTGTGGCGGCGTGTGACGGGCTGTGCAGCTGCAGTTCAACAAAAGCGCGTGCACACATACGTTTCCGCCGAGCTATTCCGAGTTGGTTCAGGCGTTCCCGCGACTCTGCTCGAGCGAGGCTTATTCGTTCATACTGTGGGGGGCTCCCAATAGTGCCGATAGGTGCCAGCCCGACACTATTTAAGGCATTGGCACTATTGGGAATAGGGTTTACTATAGAGTGTTACTATAGTCACAGTGCCAAGCGCTTCCACCGGCACTATAGAGAGCAGTGGCACTATTCAACCAGCGCTATTGGGAGCCCCCCACTGTACTGCAAAAGTCTCTCAACCGAGACAGCTACCTTTTTACTACTGCCAAATTTATGCCACACCAGTTCCAAGCTGTTGTCAGCAGAAACGTGGATGCAGTTCTAACGAAGATACGCAACCATACGACAGTAACGCCGGGCTGCCCTGTCTTTATCGAATATCAATTTGGTTCGCTTCGAAAATAACGGGGTGGGGGGGGCGCGCATTCGGGCGGGGAGCTTCGCCGCAGCGTCCGAAGGTATATCGCTTGAAAGCACCGCGGTTCGGGTTCCCTAAGGCACACACACGGCTGACTGGCAAAAAAAAAGAGTCGACCCAACTTTACTCACTTCAACCCTTTACAACCCCATCCACCTTTTGGGGAGAATAAGAATTGAAGACATTTTGCACCAGTAAAAGGGTCACCACGCGTAAAAAAAAGCGGGGAAAAAAAGAAGAAAGTACGGTGCAAGCTACATAAGGACAGGAGCACACCTGCGTTAGCCTTGTACAACCTCTCCTCCCGCACGTCGTGCTTGAGCTCGCTGAACGCAAGACGTGACGCCTTCCTGGAAGAATTCCCGTTCGACGACAAACCGTCCGCGGAGTTCCCTGTCGCCCCCTCCCGGCTCCCCGAGCCGGTCGTTCGCTCACCAACGTCGCCGGATGGCCGATCCGCACCGTGAACAATCCCCCTCGTGGTCACGCCAGTCACCGGCAGAGCCGGTTGTGAAGAAGATTCGACAGAAGGAGGACTGGTGCTACCACCCACCTCATCTTCATCCAACTCCTCTTTTCGCACGTCGCGCGTCCCACCGTACCCCGCGCCCCGTCCAAATACCCTCTTCTTATACACCGTGCCGGGCGCTGCGCCGCCAGGCACGTCCGTCGCGCGCGTCGAGACAACATCATACGAGTTCCCAAAACCAGCACTTTCGCTGGTACTACCGCCGCCGTTTTCGTGGCGTCGCATTGTCACCACCGTCTCTGCTTCTGAAGACGAGCTAACACCACCACCGTTCTCGTCGTGTCTCGCTGACACCACCGCTTCCCCTGCTGAAGACAAAACGGAGCTTGAGGCGGGTGAGTCGCCCGCCTCTAATGCTACCGCCGCCGCCTCCACTACCGTTACTCCGGAACTTTCTGCTCCGGAGACTGTCAGAGGCGCGCCTGCGATAGCGACGGAGTACGGCGGCACATCTCCCGTACCTCCAGCCGCGGTGTTAGAAGCAGCGATTCCACTTACCGCAACACTGAATGCTTCGGCCACGACTGCCGCCGCCGCCGCTGTTGCCGCTGCTGCTTCCGCCGCCGCCGCCGACCCTACCGGCGAAGGCCGTGCGGCGTCGCTGTCATAGTCCGGAGGGGAAGGGCCGTCTGGGGATGGCGTAAGGGAAGCACCATCTGGGGGTGGTAGAGCTGCTAACGATGACGCGGCGGGAGCGCCATTTTGGGGTGGTGGAGGGGCAGCACCACTTGGAGGTGGTGGCGCCGGCAACGATGACGAGCGAGCGGGGTCAGCCCTCTTGGGCTTGACGACAGCAGGCCCCGCGTTGGGGCCGGCCGCCGCCTGAGGAGTAGCGGGTAACTCGCGTTCAGCGTCTGCTGAGGTCGGGGTTTTCGCAGGTCCTTTTAGGGTGGGCGGTTCGGTGAACGGCGGCGTGGATGGCGTCGGCAGAAGACACGAGAGCACGTTAGGCGACGATTGGCTGTTTTGTTTCTGACAGACAGGGCTCCTCCACAGGGGAACTACCCACTATCGTTGGATTGCCATTTGTTTTGTACGCTATCATTCTGGGCTGTCGCAGGTCCGTTTTGGGCGGACGGTCAGGCGCAGCGGCGGCGTTGGCAGTGGAGGACACGAGCGCACGCTAGGCGACGCGTGCTGCAATAGGGGTAGCAAAATATTACTGGCGGGGCTCGTCAACAGAGGAACTACCAGTACCCAATATCGTTGGAGTACCATCTGTGTTTTACATTATCATTGGGGGCTTTCGCAGGTCAGCCTTAGCGGCGGCGGTGTCAGCAGTGGAGGACACAAGCGCACGTTAGGGCGCGGTCAACGCCGTCAGATGTCGGCTAGGCAGGTATAGGGGGTAATCCCCAGGGGGCGATAATGAAGCATTTCAATTCGCGAGTACTGTGGGTTGGGGCAACGGGGAGTTGCATCGAAAAGAGAGATAATATTCCTCACCACTTTCCCAAGACGAGGACGACGAAGAGCCGATGCCCCCCCCCCCTCCTCCTCCTCCTCCTCCTCCTCCCGCCCCTCTCCCTCGCCCGCTTTCTAACCGCTGTCCCGACGAGGTCGGTTTCGCCGCCCCTGAAGAACTGCTCGCAGAACTGGCGGCGGCGGCGTCAGCAGCGGCAGAGGCTTTGTTGTGTGAAGAGACGTCCAACCCAGTTCTTGTCGGTGTGTCCGCTTCCGTTGTGGTAGCCGCGCTAGAGTCTGGTGTCGGTGAAGAACTGAGATTTTCGCGGTGCGGTGTACAGAATAGCGCGGGTAAGCGCGAAAAAGAGCTGTTAACCAGGGATTTTCATGGGTCATGACCCGACCCGCGGGTATCTCACGGGTCGAGTCGGGTCGGGTCAGGAGGTGTTCGAAATCTCACGGGTTGGATCGGGTCGGGTCAAAAGGTTTTCAAATTTCATGGGTCGGGTCGGGTCACCCTGGCCCGACCCGACCCGACCCGCGAGAAGTGACCCGATCCGTGAAAAGCCCTGCAATTAGTCCCTTTAAAAATCCACTCTCGTTTTGGGTAAAAACTACTTGGAATTAGTATGGGGTGGTTTTTGCAGTAGAATTAGGGTTAAGCTGTCTGATGTGGTCGAAATCATTTTTGCCGCAGATCAAATCGTTGGCGAGCCAGCAAAGCTTTGCACCATTTTTTTTACTTTTGCAGCAAAACAAACATGTCTGGTATAAACCAGCATGGGAAATTGATAATTATTTTTCCGTCTTCAGGCACACCAAATCAACCCCGGTTAGTATTAATAAATAATTGCAACACGAAACGCCGACGTAAAGTTAACCAACTGAGGGTTTTTCAACCCATCCCCCGCAATAAATACGCCGGCAGATCCCGATACAGTAGTGGTCCCTCTATAGTGCCGGTATGTGCCAGCCGGAAATACCGGCTCTATAGCGGCAACCGGCACCACTCCGCATACTGCCACTACTGGTTCCCATCTGTACCAAGCGATTTCACAGGCGTTATAGCGGGTAACCGGCACTATAGAGGAACCACTACTGAATAGCAAGCAACTCCCGGGAATTAATCAGGGAGAATCCCCGGAAATACTTGCCGGGGACGAACCGAGACCAAGCGATTTCACAAGCGCTAAAGCGGGTACCCGGCACTACTCAACCGGCACTATAGAGGGACCATTACTGTATAGGAAGCAACTCCCGGGGGGTTGATCAGGGGGAATCCCCGGAAATGCCTGCCGGGGACGAATCGAGACCCCTGCCTCCTCGGTGGGTCGAGTCCAA
>JAYJMJ010000154.1:2149-15747 GCA_036873875.1 Laminaria ephemera | reverse complement strand
TTTCATTTTCGACATGACAGGCGATATATCGTGGATATATCGCTTTTCTTGATTGCTCGATAAGGAAACACGATATGTAGTGTTTCCTAATGGTGACGGAGTCTCAATAGGTTTACCTGCTGTTCGAACTGAAGCTGGGTTGGTGGAGGTCCCGGGGGATATATAGATAAAACCTGTATATATTATAGTGACCCGTCCTGGGTACAGCGTGGAGCGCCCACAGGAGAGTGCCGGCAAAATAGACACGATAATTCCGCCTACTCGGGGATGTTCCTCCGTGTATTTCCCAATACAATAATCCCAAACTACCATTGGAACTCCCTATTACCGTCAACCGTATCCATACCGCACCAAGCACCAAAGCATAATCAACAGGCTCTGGCGACATGTTTTATGCAATCTCACGTAAAACTTAATTTTTTTCGATCTGGCAGAAGCACTGCTGGGCTGTGAACAACCAGTTCGGCTGGTCGGAGAATCATCGACTGAAGAGCTCCGGCGCCCGCCATATTGTTCTGAGCGGCTTCGAATGGCGACCAGCAGAACGCAAACGTAACGTGTAGAATACACACAAGGGCTCCGCATAGGCGCTGGCACCCATGCTTCGGGTAGGACAGGGCAGAAGTTCGCATTCTTCGACTCGATACGTTAAAATAAACGTAAACATACCTCGTACGTACTTACATACATGCGGACATGCATGGGATACATACGAAAATGAATAACCTATCAGGTATTTTAAATAAATAACGGTATGGCCACGGCTCCGCCCGTGGCGCCAGATCTGCGTTGCCTGTAATGGTAGGGTAGGGTATAGTAGTACTCGTAGTGTGTGCTGTGATGTAGCACTCTCTGCACGGAAAGGTAAGGGCCATTGGGGTGTAAATGTAGGTTCCAAACGGCCCTTACATTTCCTTCCGTAGTCACTGAGTGGTAGTCTTCACATGATGTGAAATGCACAGCAACAGTAGTAAACGTAGTACTCCTACACGGGGAAACATTACTATTAATCTACTACCATTACTACTACAGCAGTATCAACTACAACTTACCGCTATTTATTAGTCGAGTGCTATGGATATCCCACAGTCCCCAGTGTACAGGTCTTACGCAACCAGGCCAATCAGAAATCAGCCGATGGGGTTGGGGTTTCCACATCGAGCGGGGCGGTATCGACCCGAGGGATCAACGTTTTCGTCCCCGGGTTGTTGGAGTTGTAGATGCATGGAAGCGTTTCTGATCCGGGGATAGGATCCTATCCTCCCCGGGGGCAGCGGGACCTCGACTTTGCCCCCGAGGGGCAACTCCCGCCGCGCGCTGGCTTCACGAACCCTAGCCGATCAGCAATCAGTCAGTAGGGTTGGGGTTTCCACACCATGCGGGCGGTATCGACCCGGGGGATCACCGTTTTCGTCCCCGGGATGTTGGAGTTGTAAATGTATGGAAGGGTTTCTGATCCGGGGATGGGAACTTATCCTCCCCGGGTGCGGCGGGACCTCGACGTTGCCCCAACGGGCAACTCTCGCCGCGCGCTTGCTCCATTAGGCCCAGCCGATCAGCAATCAGCCGATGGGGGTGGGTTTCCACACCGTGCGGGGCGGTATCGCCCCGGGGGATCATCGTTTTCGTCCCCGGGCTTTTGGAGTTGTGGATGTATGGAAGGATTTCTGAGCCGGGGATGGGCTCTTGTCGTCCCCGGATGCGGCGGGACCTCGACGTTGTCCTGACGGGCAACTCTCGCCGCGCGCTTGCTTCAATAGGCCCAGCCGATCATCAATCAGCCGATGAGGGTGGGGTTTCCACACCGTGCGGGGCGGTGTCGACCCCGCGGATCACCGTTTTCGTCCCCGGGGTGTTGGATTTGCAGATGTATGGAAGTATTTCTGATCCGGGGATGGGAATTTATCCCACCCGGGTGCGGCGGGACCTCCACATTGTCCCGAGGGGCAACTCTCGATGCGCGCTGGCTCTATGAGTCCAAGCCGATCAGCAATCAGCCGATGAGGGTGAGATTTCCACACCATGAGGGGCGGTATCGACCCGAGGGATCACCATTTTCGTCCCCGGTGTGTGGGAGTTGTAGATGCATGGAAGGATTTCTGATCCGGGGGTCCAAGCTAATCAGCGATCAGCCAATGGGGTAGCGGTTTCCACACTGTGTAGGGCGGTGTCGACCCGAGGGATCGCCGTTTTCGTCCCCGGTTAGTGGGAGTTTTGGAGATATGGAGAGATTTCTGAACTGGGGATGGGACCCTATCCTCCCCGGGTGCGGAATCTCCGTGCCCCCTTGGCTGGAATATTCCTGTTCAGCACCAACTTTCTAGAAAATAGCCAGCAGCCTCTGGCAAGGATTTGACAGGCCCATCAGCGGCCCGAATCGTAATTCAAAACTAGAATCCGGCAGCAAGGCTGGCTCGATGGCTGTCAGGACTGCCTCAGGATTGTCGGCAATGCTCAGCACGCAACAGCCACGACTCGGCGCGACGTAAGACCTAGTGTTCTGCTGGTTGTGTGCCCAACCCTCTCTACCCATGCCGTGCGGCGGGGCTGAAACGTTCTGGATTGCGAGACCATGAAGACCGTCCCCGCGGTGTGCTGTGATGTGCTGTGATGTACCACTCTGAACGGAAATGTATGGACCATTGAGGAATAAATGTACCAGGTAGAGTCCAAACGGCCCTTACATTTTCGTTCGTAGTCACTTTCCTTGAGGTTGTCGGCAATGCTCAGCACGGGACGGCCACGACTCGGCACGGCATGAGACCACGCGTTCTGCTGGTTGTGTCGCCCACCCTCTCTACCCATACCGCGAGGCGGGGCTGAAACGCTCTGGATTGCGAGACCACGAATACAGAGATAATATTAATAGCAGCATTTGATAATATACTGGTAGATACCAAGGGTTGAATTGACTTGTTTTGGGATAATTTAGCAAGGTGGTTGGAAATCGGGATGGAATTGCCTATTCCGAATCATGCTTTTCCAGATCCGGAAATCGATATCGTGCTTTTTTTGCCCGATTGCTGATTCTATATCATCGAGTTTATTTGTGAAACCGCCGTACCGAGGATCGGCGGGGAGGAGGAGGGATGTAGAGGAGCGGCGTCCAAAGCTTTCACTTTCCGTTGTGTAGGAATTGTTCGTCCGAGCAGAGCGGTCGCTTTCTCTCGCGGCGGAAAGAACCTGGAGCCTGAACTTTCGTTGGCTTTTCCGGTGACCACCCCCGTCCATCCCTCGCCGTCCCCAGGGTGGTGTAATGTCTGATGCTGCAGTTGGTTCTGTTGCGACGCTATCCGGTGGGCAGAAACCGCTCGCTTTCTGCCGTCTCGTTCAATTGCCTCAAGTACACTCGCTCGACAGCACCTAACGTTTATGTTTAAGCCGCGCGGGAACGGAGACTGGGGTGTGGTGCGGCTGCTGCTGGGCATCCGGGGGCGTGGGTCTCTGCTGCTTGGCCGGTTGTCGTCACTTTTCTCGTTTATCCCATCTAACTTTAGCGGAACATTCGGCGACTATCACGTGCAGTAGTTTTTTCGCGGAGCGTGCTTGCTATGCGCGCCGACCGATCTGTAGAATATGAACCCTTTTATCTGCTGGAAGACCTATTGAAAGTGGATTTTGAGCCTCGCGTCCACCGTAATCGGTTGGTTGCTCGTATTACACGCTTCTCTTCTCGAACCTAATTTCAGGGTGACACTTTGGGATGGTAGTAATTGCTTACTTCAAAGCATATAAAAGTATATGTTCCCACCTCTATTTCCCCGCCCCTCCGCTTTGCCCGCCGCTGTTTTTTCTACGTTCTGCTCGAAAAACAAGCACCGGGTGCAACCCTCGCCACATATAATATGTTTATTGGGCTGGCAATAATGCACAAGGTGTTTCTTGCGGTCGTGCTCGGGATGCTCACATGCGGTACACGCTCTGCCCCCGCAGACGATGAGCGACAGCGGCAGCTTCGAATCATTCCAACAACGACCAAGGTCGGTTTTGTTTGGTTTTTCTTCGGTTAGGATAGGCTGGGTTAACTCGCATTGCTTCGAGTGGCTTGCCTAACTTGTTTGTTACCGTGGCTTTAGCATTTGTTTCGGAAAGCGGTTGGCCGGTATTGCTTTGGTTTTGTTTCGTGTTTTGTGTCCGCCTGGGGTCTCGGGTATTGTATTTTTTGTTTTCTCGGTCGGTTGAAAGCGCTTGGGCGTTTCACCAGGTCCCACGCCCTTCCGTGACTATTCTGCTCTTATGGTGTGTTTTGTTGGCGCTGTGAAGTACCCGCAATGATCTTTATGTTTTTTACTCTTACACCACCCACCTGCATTCTATCGCTGCATTCTATCGCGTGGTGCAATCGCCGCTTCTTTCTCGCCCGTACGCCATTGTAATAGCAATGCTGGGTGTTCCATCACATGAACAAATCGGGTGGTACAACCATCAAGTTTTTGCTGAAGCGGTGGCTGAGGGACCAGGGCTATAAAGTCGGTCAATTCGACAACCAAGGCAAGGATCTACTTTATGCCAATGATGACCCGTGTTTTTGAGGTGGCACAAGGGGCGTTCCTGTGTCTGCGTTGCGGCGAGATGCTCCCCACCATATTGATTCCGTTGCTACGGATGCGCCAACTTTTTATGCAGGCGAGATAGGCCTAGTATTCCGCAACTGGCTGAACCTTTCCCACTTATTTGTCCTGTGTATGAAACGTGTTACAGTACTGGCTTCTCTAGCGCTATGGCGCAGAGCGGTGGGGCAAGACGTGACTCTGTCTCTTTGCTTCTTTTTACTCTAACCCCGATATCAAACACACCGTTCCAACGTGTCACGGGCGCGGCGACAACAGGTCACGTCTTCACCAACCTTGCGTTTTCGTTAACGGTAGTAGGACATTAAAAAATGGTTTGGTTATGGTTTCAACTATCTTCGCCGCTTCGAGGGATGCTCAAGTTATATAGAAATTGCCCTGCCCTTTTTCGCTTTCCCCACCCCGATTTCCCTATGTCTGTATACCTCTCACGCCCCGTGGTTGCTTCGCTCGTCGTGCCCGTTGTGCACTTGGTGTTTTTTCACCACCTATAGAGTGGTTGGCGGGAAGTGCGGCCGCACAGGCTTTTGTTGCTGAAGATTACGACTTCACCTGGGGCTCGTACACTGAAGGGCTAAGGCGTCACGGCGCCGAGCACTGCACGTGGTTCACCATGTTCAGGCATCCCGTGGCGCGCGTAGGTGAGTGACATGCAAGCACGTCTTCGGGCGGCAAAGTAATTACTGCTGCATTGAATTGTAGTGGTCGCACGCGTAGGGAGTAGAGTATCAGCCGCGACACCCGCTGTCGTATGTCTCAATTATCACCCCTTGTCGTGGGGGATTCGCGATGTCCTCCCTTTTTTCGACGTATCTTAGCCTGTCAGGCGTGCCTGGTGCCGCCTAGGATCGGGTAAGCACGCTGACGAAACAAAGGATAGTACTGTAAATTTGTTGAACGAACACCCGGTTTAGAAGCTGAGCGATATTTACCGTTGGCCATAGAGCTTTCGGGTTAATACCACGTGGTGAACCCTGCGTGTGGATAGTGTTTTTCTCGTGTTCAAAGTTTGGTTGAGGCGAGAAGATAAATTTGGACGAACCGGTTCGGACAGAAAACGAGATGGTGTCAGAATTCGATAGCGTCTTTCCTTGAGCTGGCTGGCCCAAACCAATGTAAACGTTACCATTTTAGTTCACATTTTTAATAAATCGATTAGTCGCCAACGATTGCAAAAATCGTTGCAAAACCTGGAAGTGCTGCACGAATGATCGTTTGTGGGGGCACATGGATTGGACTTGTTTTTTGTTTTGCGTCTGAAGTATACAGTTTGGGTACCACCTCGCAAGCAATACACACCCAATGTTTTACTCGCGTTGCATTTTATAGATATACAATATTGTCCGACATCACTTCTCCCCCGAGGTGCAATAATATGAACGTACACCTTGCGACACAATAAACGTATGATCCACCTTCATCCTCTATTGACATGTACCAGTATGAAGGGTTGGAACGTCGCCGACACAACCCTACGGGCGAAGCTTCTTCGATCTCAAATGACAACGCACACTAAAAGTAGGTGGTGCTGAACTATGTATCTCGCATTGTTGATCCATGCTCTGTAGATAACAAACACCAAACCCTAACCGCAACGTATCGTGCATGTGCGATCACGATGTAACGTCGCTTACCGCTGCACGAAATTGCAGGATACCAACGTTCGGATGTGACATATCGTATTGTATTGGATATGACATATCGTATTGAAACACAGTCATGCCGTGATTGTCAAATGTGATTTCCGACGCTGGCCCATGAATGTTCACCCCCTTCACTTCTACGTATATATGCGCATGCTAAGTTCATGTGGATGCGTTTGTTTCCCCCTGCAGGCCGTCCTCATGGTTTGCAATTGCCGACTCATTGCCCGTTTCTGCTACTCGTAGCTGCAGCCAAAATAATCACGCCTCGAACTGCCTGCTCTATTTCGGAATTTGCTCATGTACGCTAACCGCTGTTGCTCTTTTCGTTATGTTTTGCTCTTTGGACCCCGTACGACGTCGGCTCGGGTTCACGTGGTCTGGGGGTGGCGCCCACGGTGGGGGCTATGGGGGACTACTTGCAATTGCTCACACGCACCGACACTAATGCGCGAAAAGTGTCGGCTTTCTTTTATTGCCGGAAGCCGGAGCGTGTGCGCGACCCTCTTTGCGCTTCTGTTGTCAGAAGGGCGGATAGGATGGACCTTCTGGCTTTTACTAAACACTGGACCAACTTTGGTCTGCGGCAGTTCGTGACCTCGTTTGTCTTGCCCGAGGACGTTACAACGACTGCAATAATATCGGCTATGAGTCCCGAGGTTCCCGGCTGGTACAAGCTCAAAACCTTCTTTGACCACCTTCAGTCGCAGGATGTGAATGATCCCGTCATCGACGCCGGCATGTACAAGTAAGCTGTTTTTGGTAGCGGTGCCCTTAGCAAGTTGTGACTACTCATTGCATTGAGTTTGCTGAGGAGGACGGATTGGAATAATTGTTTTTCGTTGTTTGACGTTTTGGCGTAGGCAGAGGGGAAGGAGTGATGCGATGCTTGTCGTGCGCTCTTACCGAAGGAGTTTTTTCTTTTTTCCGTATGCTTGAGTTTCGTTGTTTTGCAAACGTGGCGGCTGGCACGGTTAGAGACTGGCTCTGTCTACGTACTATCCGCAGTGGGTTCGGGTCAATGGTTACGTCGGCCGACGTCCACTCCTAAACACGCCGCTTTGGCGGAGCCGAAGGAGCCGCCCTACCCCGATTAAAATATTCCTCTTACCCCACGTCCCTAACCCCACCACCGACCGAGCCAAAGCTCAGGCAATGACGCCCAAACCCTTATCGCAACGTCGTCGGTCGTAAAGATTCTTGCAGCCTGCCGAAGCTCTTCTTATGAGCAAGTACAAGGCGGTGGGAGTTTTGGAAAACTTCAATGCTACTCTACACCTTTTCAACAGGGCGCTTGCGCTCCCCAACTACGACTGGCTGGAGGAATTTGATAGAGGTGAAGGCGGGCGTTTGATGGGGGGGATTCGTCGATTTTGGCGACAGAGCAGTATCTGCCGGAATCGTGTAACTACCAATATTGTGCCGGCGTTTGCTGTTGATTTGGGTTGGCGGTGGACGCGGGAGCGGTAATCACCGTGCCGTGTTTGCCTTAATACCAAAAGTGTAAACTCCCTCACTGGTTTCGCTATTTTGCCAGATCGGAATGTATTCGCTTGGCAGGAAGCAGCGACGCGCGCCTCCTCTCCCCGTATTTTAACGGCTGTGTTTACCATTTTGCGGTCGATTCTGGTGTACGGTTCACCTGTTTCCGCCCGTGGCTGGTAGGATTCAATAGATTACGGCGAAAACAACGATGCAGAGAATCCCGTACCGCACTGTGTTATGAATCACATGCTCCACAACATATCACATTATTTTCGCCGGCCGTAACTCAACCAGTTGCACGATGTATCCCGATGTAAACTTGTCGCTATGAGCTTCAACTCAGAATGGTCTAAAACTACTATTAATAATACGACGTTGTTCGGCCGTTTTCAAGCTTTGCTAATGCCTTTGCTGTACTACCTTTGCCACCAAGAGCATGTTTAAGGTTGTCCTTTGCATATTTACTGTTTAAAATACATGTTCAAACCGGGACGCAATAATGATGCGCACTAGTTTTCCTACGCGGCTTCGATATGTACGCACCTTGCGTTATTTCCTGTAACTTGTTTGCAACCTTAATTCGAACGACCGAGTCCGAGAGTTGCGTGTCCCACTGCCAACCATGTTCACGTGAACGGGGACAAGGCCAAGTCCATGGCGCCTTGTCGTCATTTGTATACAGGTGTGCTGTAACTTGATTTTCAGGCCCTTTTCCTGATACGAGGTCGCAAATACTCATTTTGAGCTCAAACTTAACAGAGGCGGTAGGAGTTCGCTCTGGAAGGTTGTTACGCCAACTAAGTGGTGTCGGCCGCTTTTAGTGTTTTCGTCATCGACGAACAAATCAAAACGAAGGAATTTGTCACGCACATAGAAGTAATAAAAAAATGGGTTAATCGTTCGACCGGATTGCTGATTAAGATGTTTTTTAATACATTTATAGTACATCTGCAGCAGTATATCCAAACTTTTGCACTATCCCGATTTGTACGGGAAAGCACTCCAACGTACCCTGGAACTTGCTGATGACCCCAGCAGCAGCAGACCCCTCACCGGTCTCTCAAATAGAGATAGACCCCCCAACATCGTATGCGTGGGCAACGGGCGAGGTAGGGTAAAACAAGAGGAGCACCCCATGCAACGAATAGACGACACAAGAACAGCAGCGGCGAAATTACATGGGCGAAATATTTGTGTTGCTTTTGCAAGTATTACTTGTAACGGGGTTACAGTTTCGCCACCGATACAGCCGCCTCCCGGCCATTTTGCGCGTACGCTGTTGCCCTATTCGCGGTGCTGCGCGTGAGCTTGACGACCGAACAAGTGGCATGATCAACATAATGAAATATTTAGCGGTCGAACCTGTCTGGAATGCGGACGCCTCTGCCTGAGTTTGGAATACACAGTAAAACTGCGTAGTTTTGTTGCTGACTGCTCGATGCACATATCGATGTGGATCTTCGTAGCCTTCAAAAACTCGTGAGTATGCCTACTTTAGACGCTGTCCGATGTTTTCGTTGATCCACGTTCCGACGACCTCGAGTCGGCCGGACAAGCCGTGTTGTTCAAGATTTTGGTCTCTCGTAGTGGGCGTGCTTTTATTGATACTTGTTCTAGCAAAGGTGTATTGGACGAATACTTCGTCCAGTTTTCACGCAAACGGCACAACAAACCGCACCCTAATCTGCCAAGTTGCAGACGAGCCGTTGCTTGTAACAAACCTCCTGGCATGGGTGCTGCCATGCTCGACACGAAAACAAGTTAAAATCAATATCAGAACATTTCGAAGAAGGCAGCTTCAGAAAACATAACTAGCTCTTCGCTCGCGCCGGAAAAACAATAGCTCAGGTAACAGCGAGCAGGCGCGTCGAGAAAGCTGCGGAGAATCGCGACTACTGGTAACAATTTTTGGAGCAACGCCGTAAAGCAACTCAAGACACTTGACATCCCCCGCGCTTATCGCGCTGAGGAGGTTGAAGCTCTCACCGATCAGCGCAGAAGGCGGCTATGGAACAAAAAGCAATGACTGGAAATTAGTTGGCTATGGAGAACGATTCTAGACTGCGTGCGAATGCGTCCGGAACAAGAGATGCTGATAACTATGGACGAGCTCAGGCATGCGGAAGAGAGGCGAATGACGAGTTTGGCGGAGTCATGCTCCGTTCGTCTTCGGTCGAAGACAGACTTGAAGAATAAGAGACTACGAGCTCGTCTCGGCGATTCTTTGATGCGCTGAGCAAGGTCTGTAAATAGGTCAGAATCAGCCCGCGTTGTCTCTTCAAGAACGAAGGGCCACGCGCTAACAACGGCAGTTCTCGTGTGTTGCGAACGCGATGCCGCTGCTGCGATCGCCCTGTCCCAAGATCGGTAGCTAGGTTGGAGGCCAACGCGAATCACAGCGCTTGCGTGGCTCACGCTTCTGAGTGGTTGCCGGACATGATCGTTCTTGTTCATGGCTAAAATGTTGTGTATTGTTGTACCATCGTGTTCCGGAATGCGAGGCAAGAAAACTTGTGGTATTTAAATATTTGTTTTTTTTTTCGGTTGTATTTGGGCATGATTGGCGAGATAACGCACCTCATCCACTTACTGGGTTTGAGCACGGTTTGTTTCGTCACCTTCGCTGTAACCCAACCGGTCAGTTGCACAGTTTCAAGTAGAGGTGTGTTTTTTCGGTGTACTTTTCCTGATATCAATTCAAACTCGAGTAAAAAATACAGGGAAAAAACTAAATATTCAGTTTTCGGGCGATTTGACCGCTTTGCCATTTTCGAATGGGAATAAACGCCTGGTTCGGTGATAGATGTAGACTACGGCGTCTGCAAACACACATATTTTTCATTGTAAGGTAAATCTCCCCATCCCGCAATGTTCGTGTGTTGCCTTCACCTTCACCGTTGTTTCTACCCAACATCATGAACAAACTCAGTGTCTGTACTGATTCGTCATCCTAGAGATACACAAATTCTGTGGTCAGACTGAAACAGAGAAAACACAAACCATCGCAAATTTATCTAGGAAAGCAAATGAAAGGCCAAACGTACCCGGCACGAAAACACAACAAAAACAAGCCAAGCAAGAAAACAAGAAAACAAAATAAAACCAAACGGAATCCTGAAATGAAGCAGAATAGAACGACGCAAGGAAAACAGATTGAAAAATTAATAAGAAAAACACTGGATGAAGAGGAACTGCTGCACGAACGATGCAACACCCAGAGAGAGAGGCACCGGAAGAAGGCCGGAGAAGATGAAAAACAAGAGAGAACGAAGGCCAAGCAGAAGTAATACGTTGTATTCATTGCTGGATGGAAACTTGAAGAATTGTGTAATCTGTGGTCAACACATTATACGGTGATCACGGGCGCCGGCTTTTGCCTGGGGATTCTATTCTTCTTCTAGGTCGTTGTCCAAATGTATTGTCTACGCAAAAAAGGACACCCCTAACTGTGGACGGTTGTCAACCTCATTAGTATATGATCACTGAACAATCCGAGGATAGTCTATACCCTGATACCAGGTATATGAGTACGTATATTTTTTCTTTTTTCGCCTGTTTTCGCTCATACCTCTTTGTACGCGAACTTTCCTCCAAAATGGTTAGGGAGACGACACGGGAAGGTCGTCCGGTCACTGTCGCCAAGGTTTGGGCGCGATCCGTGCGGTGTGTTGCGCGTGGCAAGCGCTGAAAGTGTTTTTTTCGGCGGGCACGGATAAGAGCATTCCCCGCACAAGTTACAACGCTGCCGCCCAGCAGCACCGGCAGGCAACACCGGGCGTGTGTGACACATCCCTCTGCGCTGTACTGCCGTGGCTAGTTGTTTATATAGGATCCTGCGATCCGTAATCGACCACCTCTTTTGCTGCTGTGTGTGAAATAACCACGCTATTTACCAGTCTGGACGGAAATATAAGAATCGTTTGGATTTACTATTAGTACCTCAACGATCCTTAAATTTCCGATTTTTTGGGTTTCTTGCCCTGAGCACACCCCAGACATCTAGGCAACAGATAACATGCGGAGAGCACAGGCAACGTTACAAACCCCGCCCAGCAGCACAAGCAGCAGCAGGCAAAATCATGCGCGTGTGGCAGATTCGCGGTGTACTGCTGTGGCTTGTTGCTTTTATCGGAGCCTGCGATCCGTCATCAGACTATACGCCACCACCTCTGGTGTGCTGCTGTGCATGTATGTGCGTTGTGTCGCACGTCTCGCGCGCGCCGCGCACGCGATCTGGCTCCAAAAATAAAAATGTGAGTCTTTGGTAATATGGTCAAATGTTCACGACGCCCGACGTTGAACCCGAGGACGTGAGTTCAAGATTCGCAGAGTTCATGTCTATTTTTTTTTTGCTTTTTTTTAACCTTTTGTTTTGTATTATATACGTAGCATGTTGTGTGTTGTGTGTGTTTTCTCAACAGATCGGTCACGTTATTTTTAATGTTGGTGTTTTTTGCTAATACGCATCATACCTCTCTGCAACCGGCTCGGATCGTCATGACTCTGAGGTTCTTGTGCAGGCACAAGTTTGGAGTATGTTATATATATCATCCAAATTTGGGCGCGCTGTTGTGTGCCGTGTACCGTGCGTTATACACGTGCATGTGCCGCGACGCTCCTGTTTTTTTTTTCGTTTGCCATGTAGTGTGTATTATCCCATTTTTTTGCAGTACGAGTGCGAATACATTTGTGTGTATAGTTTCAACCGAGTGCCGGTAGCTCTCGGAACTGATTTTTATTTCCGCCGGTTCAGAGCAAATAATAGAAATATACATGATCGCAAGGGAAGGCTCTTAAGATGACCAAATGTACAGATTACAAAATATGATAGCTTTCGTATTATACGTAGTATCTTATAAACGAAATCCTCGATCTCAAAGCTGTAGTGTATATTTTTATTCTAAATCCCTTTAGGGTTTAGTTTCTGTTTCGGCTATTCCTCAGACGTCTATCTTTTCTTGACCGCGGTGGATTGACCGCAGTTTATTGAAAGCGGATTATTCACCACGGTTTTCTTACGGCCGCTGATCAAACTCGGCTCAAAAAGGCGACGACAACGCGCTCTCGGCGGTGCCTTCACACATGTCACACGCCGCTGCCCAGGAAGTTTCGCGGATTTTCTCCGTGAGCTCGGCGCGGAATCCCAGCCCGCGCCCCCAAAAATAGATCCAGTATACTGGTGCAGTCCAGTATATTAATTAGTTGACTCGATCGAAGACTAGAGTCTATTGCTAAGACAGTACAACCCAGCATACAGGTGCAGTCCAACACATACTGGTTGCTAGCATATCATGATAAATCAAGCCAATAAACTACTGTCAAGTAGTATACGATATGATTCTGAAATGCCATCAATACATCATGATGAACCAACGAAAAATCAGAATTGGGCATCCTCCATCCAGCAGCACTTCTTGAGAGAAGACCTGTTTCCTAATGGTCAGGAGTCTCAAAGATTTACCCGCTGGCGGACAAAAGCTGGGTAGAGGGGTCGGTTGCCGACAGAGAAGACTAGTATCGATATATTAGACGCGCTCCACGAGCGCCCACGTAGCCATCATCCAAACATAGAAGACATGGAGAACAAGTAGAAAGGAAGAACGATGACAGCAAAGGGAAAGTAAAGTGAAAGTCACCGGGAAAACCATCCGCGGGAAAGGCCGCCGAACCCGGGGATATTCCGCTATGAATCTCCAACATTAGAGCCAATCTACTATAGGAACTCCCTAACATATTCAACCATTGTCGCACACAATCGGCGTCCCCGATGGTCTAGTGGGTTAACCTCGTAACCACTAAGGTCAATGTCACGGGTTCGAGCACCACCGAGTGCATACTCGTACTCGTAGGGACTTTTTCTTGTGCTAAAAATTGACTTGCGGAAAGCGCGAGAGCGTGA
>JAYJMJ010000150.1:118392-129114 GCA_036873875.1 Laminaria ephemera | reverse complement strand
CATACATACATACATACATACATACATACATACATACATACATACATACATACATACATACATACATACATATGTCAATTTTGTAAAGAATTAAATATCGACACCCTCAAACTTGTTTTTTGGTGTTTTACCCAACTTTCTTGCGTGTGCACCTACTCCTGTACTTGCGCGACACAATTAGGAAGAGGATTATTTGAATCCTCACCAGTATTGATTATTTCGGTATTTCTGTCATTAGTTAGCTGTGACGAGTTGATTTTAACCAAGTAGCTGACGACAAGTTGCATAATCGCGTCATCAAATATCCATGCCTCGGTGATTGGATTATGAGTACAAACAATCGCATAATTTAATCAACATTATGTGTTGACTATGTGTGTTGATTGCCATTACTACTACTGTAGTTTGTATTGAATATTTTCGACTTGATAATAGAGACTTGGTTGAGCGGTCAGTACACTGGACTCAATCAGTATATCTTTGACTCTAGATTAGACAACAGCCACCAGTATATACTGGACTGCATCATTATACTGGGCGCGATTGTCTTGAATACAGGCACGTTAGGCTTAGAGCCAATGATATCATTTTTTCGGACTTTTATCGGCATTGCTCACCGAGCTCAGCAAACGGGACCGCAAGACTTCCCAGATGGCGGCGGGTGACATGTGTGGAGGCACCGCCATGAGCGCGTGACCGTCAGTTTCCTGAGGCGGAAGTTATCAGCCATGGTAAACAAAACTGCGGTCAATCCACTGCGGTCAAAAAAAGATAGCCGTCTGAGGAATAGCCAAAACAGAGACTAACCCTAGAGAGATTTAGAAAAGGGAGCAGTCAGAGGAGAGCCTTGAGTGTTTGATTGGAGGATCCAGGTAAAGAGACCTGAAAAGCGAGAACGTTTGTTCATGAAAATACGTCAAAGTGTGGTGAGTTTAAGCTTCATTTTTCCCCATCCGCCGGAGGATTAAAAAACAAAGTTCGTTTTATCACCCGTCTAGGAAAGCGTGCAGCAGTACCAGTGTCGTCATGCTGCCCGCGTTCGTAAAGCTCCTTACATTGCCATTCGAACGTATCCCCGATCTCAGCAGCCCGGGCTGCTTCGTGTGACCGATTCCGTCATCGTCAGTTTCTTTCGGCCTTGTTCCACTCTGAAGTCCCCAAGGGGTTGATAGGAGTTGCATCGACAAGTCGTAGATAGACGTTGCTGAGACACCATCAAACACAAGATGAACTAAAGAGTTTTTACACCCCTACGTTCACTCTTGTCACCCGCTTCTATCCTGAGGTCCTCGCAGTTCATCATCCTAAGCGGTTTTAGGCCTAATGAGCGCCTTTGTCCAGTGAATATACGCTATTCTGCATCAGTGCTGCTCGAGTTCGCCTAACAATAACCCTGCGTTAGTCTCTGAAGACCGGCTTCGGTCAGCCATTTGAGTGTGAGCTGTCACCTTACTTTCACTCCTCTCCCTCCGTTCGTGAAGTGCATTCACCCCCTATCCCCCGCCCTCCCTCCTCCCTTCCATATCCTATGATTGTACAAGCCTGCAGAGAACAGATAACTCAACTAGCCAGCGGTGTCAGCGGTGGTGTACGGTCGGACCGCGATGCTTGAAAAGGACCGCCGACCATGACAAAAACAGAAACAATGTACCAGGTGAGACAAACGAAAGGATAAACTACATGATGACGAAGCACTAAAAGAAGAACCATACACCATACACAGAAAAGCCAGAATCTACTGTACTGTCAATAAGCACAATACAGAAGAAGAAAAATCTTCCACCAACCAACACGTTTAACCCTTAAAAGGCGTACGGTCGGACGGCCACCTCGAGAATAATCGCTGACCGTGACGAACGTAATCACCACAGCAGAAGCGTACAAACGAAACACTACCTGACAATAAAAAACAACAATAAGAACCATTCGCTATACACAAAAAATTCAGGATCTACTGTAAGCACAATGCGAAAGGAGGAATATATTCCAGCGGAACAACCGGAGTGCGCTCGTGACGGCATTGTTTGCTCGTAGGAGGGCTCCAGCTGTCAACGTGTGCAGAGACGAGGTGCGTGTCGCATGCTTCTGCCGAGGTTTATGTGCATCCGCTTGATGTCTCCACCTCGTTCTCAGTCAATGTGTCCTCGTCCTCTTTCATGAGCTCGGCCATCTTCCTCTGGAAGCTCGTGTACATGGCGGGCATGAAGTTGTCCCCAGCGAAAAAGGTCTTCCGGGCCGAGGGAACGGGTTCACCCCAGGCGTCATCGAATTCGTAGCCCTCGGGCAAGCAGTGGTCCCACTTGAACGTGTCGTATATGTAATTCATGGAGTTGGATCGAGGGTTGAACGCCGCTAGAACCTCACGATTGGAGAGATTGTTCCCCGTGACCGGGTTGCTGCGGATGCCCGTCTTGATCTCAAACCCGTCGATGTCCATGTCCAGCAGGCCGTACGGGAAGATGTCGCTGCCGCGGTGGCCGAAGCACTCCTCGTAGTAGAGGCTAATACTTTCGGTAACGGTGGCGCCGTCGGAGAGGGTCACTTCGGTGTCCTGGTCGGCCCAGCTGAAGTCCGTCGCTTGGCCTGTCACCACCGAAAACTGCCACAAGCGCTCCATCGTGGGGTGGGTCGGCCAGAACATCGGGTCCAGCGTAGAGCTCGACTGGTCGATGGGGTGGGGGGGGGGGATTGAGTAGGGCGAATCGGGGCGGGTCGGGGCGGGCCGGTTGGAATATTTTCGTTGATCGGTCGGTCGCTTGGTCAGTGCGGCGATCAAAAGTTCCGTTAAACTACTCGTACGTGATACTCCAAGACACCCTCTATGTAGCTGTCGTGTATTTCTGCACTATTCGGTAGAGTAATATCGCACAGTAGAGAGAGAAGGAGAGCGCGAGACAGAGATGCCTTCCAGTTCTTGAAAGACGCGATCAAGGCAACAAGAGCAGCCCCATCGCGACGTCGCGCCCTAACCTCGCTTAACCGTCCTCGCCCAACCTATGTACCGGTAAGCAACGCATATAAAGAAATGTAGTAGTTGCTTTCCCACGGGTGGTGTGCTATCCGTGACCAGCTCGTCTGTCTAGAATCGGCATGGCGGGTGTTCATGCCACCTCCCGCAACGTGAGCGTTCAGGAGGACCCCAGCTCGGCACGTTAGCTCTGTCTCTGCTCTATGACGGGTTAACTAGCTGCATGGTTCATCAAGCCACTTCAGTAGCTTAGTTCAAGAACCCACTTTACCAGCGCCGGCGGCAGCCCCTAGTCGTAGTGTTTACGACTTGGTCCAGCGCTGACATACATGTTGATCGTGCACACAAACTCTTCGATATAGCTTCGGTCCGAGATCTTCCCCAGACAGTCCGGGACATGGTTACGGTTCGGGCTCAGAGTCAATTACATTGGACACGTTGTTGAAGCTGGGCTAAATCGTACACACGTCTCGCGCCTCGCGCAGTTCTTACCTCAGGCTCGCCCGGACAAGATCGGATTACGCGCTCAATCCTCGACGCATTTACGCTGCCATAATGAATAATCTCGTAAATCCTAAGAGCAACTGCGAACGGTTTAAGTGTTTTCCCAGCCGTGTCGAAGGACACCACTTCATAAGCAATACTGGTAATAAACACCATGTCCTTCATGTGTCCTCATCCGCACCCTTGATCCCCATCCCCCAGCCTCAGCTACATCCGGCCAAAAACGTGCATTCATCATCTTCATCCCTAGAATCGTGTGTTGCTGGATATTTGGATGCGTTTTTCAATATTTTTTATATCGCATCGTATTTAACTCAGTTGGTGCGCTGTACAAACGAGTGTGCTTGCGTGTGCAACGCTGGGCATTAACGCAGAGCAACACTTCCGGGACTATGAATCGGAGCCGGTTACTATGATTCAACGTAATCGACTTCGACTCAATCGACATCAGAATCAATAATCGAGCCGATCAGTTGCTGGTGAAACAATAACGCATTTCGCCAGATGTATTAGCACCTGCATCAGCCGTGAAGAGGGAGATTGGGACTCGCCTTGGTCGCTTATATCTGTCGATAAACGAACCCGAGATTATTTATAAAACAAATACGATAAATCGGCTTCGCCGAAATATGACTTGAATCAAATCGAGTTTGCGCTCCGATTCAAAACCCCAGACAGCTGCAGTAGTAGCAGACCCAGCCCACCTGAAGCATGTCGCCCAAGTTGACCACCCCGTGGCAGAGGATCTCGACGACATGCCGCTGGATTGTCTCGCTGAAACCCCCCATGTAATACTCGAAGAATTGGAGGTGGGGGATAATATCCTTGTAGTCGTCCCCCTCCGTGAGCACGTAGTCCAGGCAGCCGCATTTATAGTTCGTCAGGAGCTGCGTTCCCGTACATCGCCAAATATGCGGAAAGGAGAAGAGGGGCGCAAACAAAAAAGATCACCGCCCGGGGGGGAGGGATGTTGAGTGTTCATACCGCTGTTACGTCCTCCGGGAAAATGCTAATATATGTTTGTTTCGTATATATGCGTATACCCCGAAGTATTTATTCACACTGAATTTCCCGGAACAGAGATGTGTTTGTGATTAATTGTTGCTGGCGAAAGCGGTGGTCCATCACGGATCGCGGTTCCTACATGCAATGATAGAACGACGGACCGTTCCTGAGCATATCACGGTAGAGTGAATATATGCGGCCCCAAGCTTCTTTGACTGCGGGGCTCCTCAACTGAGGAACGAGATATTTGCAATCGCATTGGTGTATTTATTTATGTCTTCGTTACATGTGTAACCGATGGGGTTTCTCGTTAGGTTGCGTGTACAATGTTGCTCAAAGTCAGGTTGTAGGTAGGGTGTAGAACTCCTCATGCTGCGATGGGAATCTGAAAAAGTTTAGGAGGGGTTGCGGGTGGCCGTTCCCGACAGGGGAAGGCTCTCCTATTTCGTCCGCTCTAGTCCTCCCAACCGCGTGACAACTGCATATGGTTTACAAAGAAAATACGGGTGCTCTTTTGGGGTGGTCCCGGCAGGGAAGTAATCACATATGTTCCATCCCCCCGCCTCCCCGCCAACTGGAGACAAAACCGCGCTCCTCGCTACCAATATGTTTTTTCCTGAAGCCGTCCCACCTCCCGTGCGTCAAACGCAAAAAGACAGGCAATCCCGTGCATCGGCCTCCACTAGACACGACACTCCTCCCCACCCGCCCCTTCCCCTCGGCCGCAACTATTTGTAGATACGAGTCTGTGGGGGCATATTTGCATGTAAGTTACTGCTGTACACTGGTTTTAGTGTTGTTCGGATTGTTTCCGAGGGGGGGAGTGTACTCATTTCAGCATAGCCGTAGTCACGTGACCATTGACCCTCGCACCCCTACAATGCAGGGATGGAGTACGTCGGGTTTTCACCGACCAGGCAGACATCGCGTGCACCAAGCGCGAAGCACCGTGAGGTGTTCGGCTGGTCGCATGAAGGGTGAGTTGCATCCTAATAAGAACCACTTGTGAGGCGGACTTCCGCACCTTGTGCGTACTTTCTTGCATATCGAATGACAGCTTCGAATGAATTAATTTGTGTTCTGGTGTGGTCACTTCCACAGACAGCAATGGGTATACTATGTAACTGCCTTGTGGGTACCTTACCATTTACACACTACGTGACATCATCCCCCTTGCATGGAGTTAGGGTTCTCCACTCCACACAACATGATCTAACTCGACCGCCATCTCGGGTACCGCCAAAACATAAAAACGAAAAAAAAAGACGGTACCATGGTGGTCCAGCTCACTTAGTGAGAGGCGTGTTTTACAGCGTCGTTGCCAACCGACACCAACTCCGGGGGGGGTGGTGATTATTTACCCCTAACCTTATCCCTAACCCTATCCCTTAAACGCCCAAACACACTACACCCAGTATAACAGTGTCTGGCCTGCGGAGTTATCCCTCAGGTCCGTGTCTGTAAGCAACGTCTACTGGGAGCTACGGCCGGCCGCCCCGCTCCGGTGGTGAAGGGGCTATATGGAAAAATGGGCCGAACCTTTAACGAAGGAAGCGTACGTAGGGTTCGAGTTAAGGTAAGATCGCGCTCCCAAAATGGGGGAAGTCCAATTGCCGTGTGAGTAGTGTGCGAGTTTCATGGAAGGATAAAAGACCATTCACCATGATGGCCAGACATTATCCTCCTCCAAACCTCTTTTCTGCTCACCTCCGAAGGCTGAACGTCCACACTAGCCTTTTCCCCTTTGCAGTTCCAAATCCCCTTGTACCACAGTCCCTTTCGGTGGGGGAGCGACAAGAACGCAAACGTTTCGCTGACTTCAGCGGACGCGACCTGGCTGATCTTCCTGTACATGTTGTCGCAGTCCAAAGTGCCTCCCAGCCAGAGATGGACATGCCCGTGTGGGGCGTCCTGAGCCTCCCACACCCACGAGTAGAAGTCGCCGTTGGTGGTGGTGAGGTCGTAGTGGGCCTCGCAGTCGGGCCAGGTCAAGTACTCGTTCTGGCTGATTTCGCACGTCTCGCCCAGCGCACGGGTCAAGTACCTGCCGTTTTGTTTGTATTGTAAAGCCGTATGGGCGCGCGCGATAACAGACATGTGTATTAATATGGCCGCTGTATGGTGTCCATTGCTGCTCGAAATATATAATTCGTGCATGTACATTCATATCGTAACCTACGAGCGTGTATCTCGCACATACCTCTACATAGTGGAACATATCGCAATTCATTCACATTTTGATAATTGTACTTCTATATGCAGTGCTTGATTAGCAGGCATGTATTGGATCATCACACCTCCACAATAACCTCAACTATCTCACCTCTATAAAATCGAGTAGGGCAACTGCATATGCTCGGACATCATACTTTCATATGTCAGTGATTGGTACTTCTCTACCGCAGTAGGACTGGGACGCCACCACCAGGATCTGGAACGCCATCTCCAGGGGCTAGGGATGCCATCACCAGGATCTGTAACATCGTCACCAGGGGCTGGAACACCACCACCAGGATCTGTAACACCGTACACAGGAGCTGGAACACCACCACCAGGGGCTGGGTCTCCCTCGACAACGGCTGGGACGGCACCACGAGGTACTGGACTGTTGTCACCAGGAACTGGAATACCGCCATCATAGATTGGACCATCATCGCCAGGAATCACGCCTGCTTTTTCGACTCGGCGTCGCACCTGTTGTTTCGCCCCGGGTCTCACCTTCTACCGTGGCTAAGGTCTCACCGGATACACCATCGCCTAGGATCGCCGGGGTATCTTCACTTGGGATCGCCGGAGCATCAGAGACTGCCGTAGCACCATCGCCTGGTTTCACCGGAGCACTAAAGTCTGGCTTCGACGGATCGACATGCCCTGCCTCACCAGGGGTTGTATCAGCTACGAGTATTCGTGAGCTCAGCCTGACAAGCGCCTCCAAACAAGCCGAGCTCAATACACGGGCCGACCGTCCGCTGAACGGGGGTTCAGGTGTGGAAGGACACCCGTGGGCAAACCCCGCGGCAAGGTCTACGGATTTAGCACAGGACGACATAGAGCCATTTGTATTATCCGGCCTTCGTGTGCACCCGCATGGCAACCTCACGCCTCTTCTCTTTCCTGGACGGAGGGCCCATCAGATGCATGGCCAAGATTCAGGTACTGACTACTGACTACTGACTACTGTACATATCGAGGCGTGCTACTATAGAGGTAGCACGTTTTTGCCAAAATACCTATGACTGACGGGGCTCCTTAACTGAAGAATTACCCAATGGCATACATACCATTTGTGCTTTACGATACTATTTGTTGCATGCCTAGGCCATGGGATTGTTCATCGGGTTGCACGCTCATGTTTCTCTGAATCAGGTTTCGGGTGAGGGGTATAGAGATGCTTAAGTGAGGAGCCTCAGAAAATATTTGTTGCACCCTTACCGTAACATGCGTCAATCAACAGCCCAAACACACACACACTGACTGCCCAATCAATATTGAAAGCGGAAACGATGGTAGTCAGCAACCGGAAGAAGGAAGCAATTCCTTGGGAGAGCTGGGTTTAAAGGTTTTCAACACGGTGCCCGTGTACTATGACGGCACAGGAGCAATTTCAGCCAATGCCAATCGATCGTACAGCTGGCGCACTAACGTCGCTCTGCGATTCTTCTTCATCCGCGAGCTTGTTAAGAGCGGCAAGAGCAGTCTTCATCATGTGCCGACCGGCGCCATGCTCACCGACATCGGAACCAGACACCCGTCCAACAGAGAGTTACGCCAGATCATGCAACATACCAAGAGCTTCTCCCGTTGAGAACAGCCGTTACTTCCTCTCGGGGGTTCCAAATTTTCAGTTTGGAATATTCCCTAGGCATGTGTAATGTGGCGCGGAGGCAGCGTACGAAACAACAAAACATGGACACCTCCGAGGAGACGAACCACGACGACATGCCGCACGACACCTCCAGGGGCATGCTTCTCAGCGTCGTACGATTGGATTTTCGGCTCAATAGCGGGACATATGATTTCCGTATCGTGTCGTGGATCACGGACGACGGAGGGAGGAGTTACGATAAAACGCTGGCCGGCAATTATCGCCACATGATGGTGGAGCAGCAGCGCCATCTTCAGAAACGTTTACCGCAAGATGCCGGAGCAGCAGCGCCATCTTCAGATATAGGGAACGAGTGGGGAAGGATCGCGATTCACAACAGGGAACCATGACGCTGAGCGTGGGACGGATCGGTTTATCATTACAGTATTAGGTTGCAATACATTATAACTGGAGCAGGATGGATCGAATACAGCATCGTTACAACTGAATAATCTATCCACGGCTACGCTTTTTTATCAGTATTAATAGTGCACTTTCTTGTATACGGCGAGGAAGGGCTTCATATTGTCACCGTGGGCTGCAACATCGTCTTCTGAGTATTTGAAGGCCTGCAGACTCACCACTTCAAATCGTTGTCGAGCGTACCCCCCTATGGGCATCGTCGCAACAGCAGTAATAGGACTGGGGTCGCATCCGTGATGCATTATAGAAGTCCAAGAGTCCAATCCAGTGAAGTACAACTTGGTTGTAGGAATTCAATTCGACGGCTGAATATTGCTGATTCGACAGTTTTAATGCTACGTGCATCGAGGGGTCGTGTCATTGATTGGTATTTCTCCACCGCGGTAGAGTCAGAACTATCAAGCCGTTGCTGGATGAACATAGCTTGTTGCAGGGGTAACAATAGCACAGCGTGATATGTTTCACACGACCAAGTCGTGTGCTATAGCTGTAAGAGTATGATACAGCGACAACGTAGTAAGTAGATGCAACAAAAAGTAGCATCAGAGGCAACTCGGTTCAATCTTGTTGTCGCTGTGTCGCACCGTCGTGTGCTGTAGGTACTGGCGTAATCTGTAACAGCAGTATTAGTATAACGGTTCGACATCGTTACTTAGTCGTAGAACATTAGTCGTAGAATGTCGTTTCGTAGATTGTGACAGTTGTATTTTCTCGGGAAAGTCTCACTGACATGCCCAGGGTCCCATGACCCTATACAACGTCGTCGTAGGTTGGTTTTGCTGTTGTTTGTCAAGGGGTCTTGCCGTGATTAACTCGACGAGAGGCATCCATGGGACACCACGCCCCAACAATCACTCTTCACGTCTGCTCTTCTTCTTGGGCATCAAAAATCAACATCTCAGGAACTCGCGTCATCATCGACAAAACCCGTTCAGGGCCGGAGTTCACACAAGCATACCTGGTATCATATAATCAGCTTATCCGCGGTTCAGGCGCTTGCTCCTGTGATACCTTAAGCCAGCCACGAGCCAATTCACAAATATATGGTGGAGTATCAGACACTCTGGTATGTGCTCGGTTTTCGGACCTCCAAATAACCTACAATAGCGCACCTCTATAGAAGAATTGAATATCGCAACTTTGTTGACTCGATTGTAGCACTTATGTATCATGTTGACTTTGGTTTTCTCTCTCTCAGTCTGTCGCCACGTACGTTGTGCCCCCCTAGGATGAAGAATCACGACGGACGCTGGGTGAGCTGATGTCTTTCGGTCGAAATAACGGTTTAATGTGAGGACAACACTCACATACTGGAGCATCAGACGTACTGAATGGTTGCACCTCCACAAATTCGAGTATTGCATCTCTCTCTGTGAATTCGATAATCGCAAATGTATTAACTCGATTGTCACCCTCCGCGTGCTGGATTACGGGGCCCTACGGGCTTACATTTTGTTTCTATAGTTAGCATGCTTCCCAACTGAAATCTCCAGACAAAAACGCTTCGCTTCCCTTGCTCGTGGCATGTCACTAGCAAAATGTGCATACCGCACACATACATATTGGCACGTGATTTGTCAATGTTCAATGTCCACACTACTATTGCGGCGAAGCTTTATATATTACTGTTTTTAAGAGTGTTCATTTTTATAATTTTCATTCTCGAAATGCCCGTATTACTATACCAATATTACTATGGTACCAGGTACTCATTTTCACACTGTAAGTGCTAATATTCCTATTCCCAATATGCGTATAAAACACATATTATCATTACCAAATGTGTTGTGCACCTGGTAGTCTATGCTAATAATGTCCATGCTACCGATTGTTTTACTCGTACACTAAAGGCGCGGCGGTCATCTCGATGTATACTTGCAGCAATTAGACCCGAATGTGGGGACGGCGGTGGGCAGGGGGGGGGGGGGCGTACTAATTTGTTGCTTGCCTCAGTCAT
>JAYJMJ010000150.1:92735-107881 GCA_036873875.1 Laminaria ephemera | reverse complement strand
CCCATCGCCTTACCTAGTATTAAACGCCAAAACGAAAGGTCGTCGTGGATCTCTCAACTTAGGCGGACGCGTGAACGACCCGTCGACGACCGCCCCCCCCCCGAAACCCGAAATCGTTCGTGGCAGGCTTGTACGGGGGGCATGCCCAACTGATTAAGCATGCGTCTCACGCAAACAATTCCCGGCCTCACAACTTCGCAAACGTGCAACAGTTTCCCCATCAACGAACGTAACTCCGATTCCGAGGCGATTCGACGATCGTTTGGCCACTTCGCGAGAAGCTCGCGAAGCTGCGTTAGTTTTGTTTGCGGCAGGGAAGTTTTCACATTGACTGTATCAAGCACCCACCCCAACACTTCGAGCCGCGTGTGCCACGAGGACACCTTTTCCGGAACCAACAGGAGCGGCTCGCCTGCTTGGCGCGCACCGAGAAGGCGGCCGTGATCGGACCCCAAGCTGTGTGACGCCCGCAAACGCCGTTCGTCTGAAGGGGGGCACTGTGGCTCTACCAAAACCGCATCGTCTACGTACATCCGAGTAAAAACCGACTTCGTCACCTCCCCCGTCCCCCGGGGGAACCCAGCACCGCGGGGGCAAGGAAACGGGGCATTCCCCTTCGGCCGGCGAGTTGACCTGCATGTGGCTGGTAGCTGCCCGTCCGAAGGAGGTGATAATCGCATTGCAAAATGGCGTGTGGACGTGAGAGTGTTCCAGGGAGGCCGAAAGCAAACACCAGAACCCTGGGCTGTTCCGCCAGCCAAATTGTAGGCGCCTACCGACTACAATCAAATCGCGAAACGCGTATCCGAAGACCGGGCAACGAGACCATTCTACGGGGATTTGCCGAAAGGCATCCTTCACGTCTATCGCGCTCAACAGAATGCGGGTAAGGGGTACCGACGGGCGATGCAAGTGCAAGATACGCCAGCTTATACCTCGCAACACGTGTCCTAACGTACAGGCTGGGGCCGATCAAAAATCCGTGTCGGCGTTAACGCTCGGTACCGACGTGGAAAAAGTCAGGAAACAGATAATTCTGATCTTCGAGGGGGAAACCACAGCACCGAGGGGCGACACGCGCAGACCGGGAATCAGGTCTTCCGCTTCCCGCGGAAAGACAAAAGCGCGACCGAGCCGCACATCATCCGCATCTTAGCAATAATGTTGTCCTCGTATGGGCTAATCGAACTATTGTTACCATACCCCAAGGCGGCGTCTAAATCTCCGACGCCACCTACCTCTACCGGCATTCCGTGAGATGTGATCTTCACCAACAGGTCACTATGCGCGAACTTCGTAACGTCCCAAGACCAGGCCGCCACCTGACCCGCGTCTACGCGGGGAGCAGGCAACGGATTTTCGAGGGCTTTCATGCACGCGAAGCGAGCTCCGTGTGCGGACGAAAAATATGAGTAGTTACTCGACACGCGCGCTAACACCTGCTCTACACCCTCGGTCCTGGCAACCCTCGCTAAATCCTGCACTGAAGCAACGCATTCCCGCAGAAGCGCAACCACACCTGCCGTGGGCTCCATCGATGACCGACGGAGCCCGCCCCCCTAGCCACTCCCCGGAGGTGCCGCCGACGCCGTGGAACCGCCCTTCGCCGCGATTCATCCCCCCCCGCTGCTCCCCCCAAGAGCCCCCGTGCCGCCGCCCCGCGTGGTCGCTGTTCGGACAGCGCTTCTAGGTGATCGAGTGGTCGAAAATACAACTCGCCCCGAACTTGCAGAAACCGTGGTCCCGCCACGTGTGGCACTCACCCCGGGAGCCTTCTCGCGACGAGCTCGACCGGGGACGCTTCTAACCTCGCGCTGAGCCCGTTGCCACAGCCGTAGGCGCTCGTGCCGCCATGAGGCCCCCTCCCTTGATATAGAAGCTGAGCACCAGCCATGTCGGTTTTACGACGGGGGGCATGTTTTCGATCACCAGCGGCCCCATTATTGTGGCGGACACCGCCGGGGCGAACAGTCGCTGGGAGTACTCCTTCAAGTCCTCGTCGATCAGTGAGGACAGCAGGGCCTTGTTGTCCGTAAAGAAGGCCTTCCCCCGGTGCTTGCGGCAGTGAAGCCGCAGGGAGGTGAGGCCCTCTCGGAGACCGTCCTCCAGATTGCGGACGTGGTCGACACCGTCGTTCGATGTGACGCTGTTCCCCACGACCGCCAGCATGGCCTCCACCACAATCTCCATCTGCTCCGGGAGAAACATGTTCGCAGCCAGCCGGGAATTGTCACCCTCGGCCATGTACGCTTCGACGCGGCCCGGTCTTGCTAACCTGCTCGTGAGGTCTGCACCCGACAGTGGGGGGGGAAGGGCGCCTATTTTTGCGCCCATGCCCCAAAACCCCCAGATCTCGATATAAACATGCCCAATTCTCTGTACAATAAACCGTGACTTGCCGGTGACTGCATCTACGGAGACCGGTACTCGTCTACCGGCAAACCGATCATTTTCCTGATCTTCTTCTCCAACACATTCCGTTCCTCCTTGTACAGTTCACATCCTCCCCCTATGTGAGTTCCACTCTCGTCTGCATTGCCACAAAGGCACCCCTGTGCGCCTTCTTCCTCCTCTACCCGACTACTGGTATACCTCTTTCTTCTTTCTGGCAGGTCCAGGTCCCGTACACGGAATCGCAGTTTCAGCGTTTTCGCGTAGTCCATTGGGCCATGCAAGTATATTTTCATTCATATCTCTTCTCTTAAACTCCCGTATATCTCTAAATGTCCTTCCTCATTCACCTTCTTTCTTAGCGCTATCCTTTCCCTTACTTTTATCTTTTATTTTACTCTTGTCTTGCACCCGCCAAACTTTCCTATGGACAGCAGTATCTTTTCTTGTTTTCCTCCTAGGTCCTTGCATACTTTCTCGACTACGCTATCCCACTTTATTCCTGCTCGCCCTTTTGTTTCTTTCTCCCGTACAGCCCCACCTGCTATTGCTGGTAACCTCGTTTTTGGCGTGTTCCTTACTTTATATTGCTATTTCAACTTTCTCGCGTCTCTATTTGTTTCATGTGGGTGCATTCCCAGTTCTGCTCATAGTACTGTATTACTCGTGGTGTTTGAGCATCCTAGTACTTTTTTAGCAGCTGTCATCTGTAATGTTTCCAGCTTTTATACGAACTTATTGTTCCCTTCCCGTTCTTCTCCTGCATATTCTAGCTTTGGTACAATCACATTAATCAGAATGTATCTTTTAATCCTAGTGTCAAGGTGCGAGTCTGCTAGGATCGCATCCGTCTTGCCTACGTGTGCATTACCCTTTCTTATTGCTTTTGCTATGTGTGCATCCCAAGAGCAGTCGTTTGAGACCTCTACGCCAACGTACGTGTACTGGTCTACGATCGGTAATTTGTCTTCTCCCCACTTCCATTTGAATGCTACTGGGTTCTCCTCATCTTCGTTACATACAACTGCCGCGCAGTTTTGTACGTTCGCCGTCATTCTACATTTTCTAGTGTGTTTTAGTGCCTTCGCCATTTGTTTCTGCAGTCCTTCGGGTGTTCCTGACATCCCCACGAAATAATCCGCAAACATCAATCAGGGCGGGCGTCGGGGTTAATCTACCACAAGAGGGTTAGAGCGCGGGCGCGCGCGCGGGGGGGAGGGCACATGTGACCATTTGCAAGTTTACCTGGTTGGTGGATGAGCCATACTACGGTAGACGGGGTACGTCTGAACTATTTCCTGACTCACGGGGCGCCTCAACTGAAGAACTGCCAAAAGTCCTCGCAAACAAGTCTGCAAAATACGAAGTATGATATGTAGTTTATGAATCTCGCAGTTTGTATGATTGTCCGTCGCGCTGCGCGCAGATTGCACTAAACGATTGTTGAATGAGGTACTCGAATAGAGGTCCTGATGGGAGTAACCAGAGAATTAGGTACCCTCTCTACCGTACCGTGGCTCCAGAGTTATCCACGTAAAACGAAATGGTACTCTTGGCCGATGGACCGACTACCAGCTATTTTGGGACCCCAGAGACAAAACACACTGTTTGAAATTCAAGAACGACTAAGCATCGGCCAAACGAAGAAGTGAGGGGCGCTGGGTTAGGATATTAACATTTCAGTGTCCCAGCTGCATTACAAGGAGTTTGGACGACACGCTACACGGTTCAAAGTTGCAACACGTACTCGTAGGAGCACGTTACGAGAAATTCGTTGGATATATTGACAATAGCACAGCGTAGCCATCTTAAAGAACGGAGGTGTCGATCTCCTCGAGCAAGCATCAAAGACCATTGCAATAGATCTGTCAGTGTAACGACCTGTATGCGGTGCATCTAGTCGTAGAGCGTGCATCTTGCCGAGAGCTGACAGATGATGGTATGCACATCATATCATTCTCACTTTCCTCTGCCCCGGATAGAGAGCGCTTTGCTGTACATACATATTTTGTTCTGAGCTGAAGGTCGCAACCGGACCTGCCAAACAGCAATCCAAGCACATACCTGGTATCTTTCGACTATCACTTGTCGGCCACAGGCGCCAACACTTTAAGAGCCTCGACTTCGCGTAAGCGCTAGGACTGTAGCTGTGGACAATAAGGCATACGCCACGAATTCGAGATATTACCTCCGCGGGAACTGGGAGGCACGCCCAGACCTGCGGCGGGCTTCTTCTGCAGAACCACAGATCACCACACCTGACTACTGGCCAGGGCCGTGACTAGGACTGCTATTCCCTTCGAGCGACAAGCGTGAATGACTAAAACAGTACGCGCTACTACTGCTATGTCGATAGATTGAAGACTATACGGCGTTTCGGTTGCCCAAGAGAACGAGTGCCTACTACTGCTGTGTCTACACGGTGACAACAAAATCCTCAATATCGACCTCGAGCTACATACGACAACCGCGTTCAATGCAACTGCTGCTATACTGCTGTAGTTATAGGACTGCTGCATGTTATCCACGACGGACGGTGGAACGGAAGTCTCTGACGCCGAGAAAATACTGTACGACGTTATCAACTCCACTACAACCACTGCTGCACGGCTGCAGGTGGGGGCTCTGAGAGCCTATCCAAAATTCGAGACGACCTGCGGAAGCTACTGCGGTACGGCATCATCAATTTCACGATAGTAATTGCTGCACCGCTGTAGGTAGGGATACTGTTGTGCGTCGTTGAAATAAGTGTACAATGTTGTACGAGGCTTTCAAAGACGTGTACACCGCTACACGGCAGGTTGCTTCTCCCTTTCTAGGTCAACTAACTGATCACCGGAGTATTGTTCTCGCGTTGTAGTTGGTAGCTTGCATAAGCCATGAGCCACTTTTGTGATAAGACTACACCCATATTACCGCCGCTCATACACTGGCCCAAATACGTTGTTATGTTGGTACATATATGGTAGACCGTCGTCTGCAACATAACACCTTGCTGCGCAGTCAGTATCAAGTTCCGAGTTAGCCTATGTAGTAAGTCGACTGAGGAATTATTGCATTCGATGTCAAATGGGCCTTTATTGAAAATGTCACCTCCATCGAGGGGTCGTGTTAGTGATATATATTTCGCTACAGCAGTAGCCAGTAGCCTACCGAATGGCTGATCGGCTGATAGGCAGCATGTTCGTCTATAAGTGTTCAGTAGCATGGAGTACTATTGAAGCATGCGCATGACAGGCGACACAATGAAGTCTATCTACATTCATTCCACGATACTTGGTACTTGGTGTATTTGTGGTATATTCGGGTAGCCAAAAAGCGGCGCAACTAGTTGCTGTTCGTAACGCAAATTATTGTAACATGTACTCGTTGGAGCACGTCATGATAATTTTATATTTTGACAATACCACAGCGTAGCTATCTTGGCATACGGAGATATCGACCTCCACGAGCAAGCACCAAGGAACATTGCTGTAGTAGATCGGTCAGTACAACACCCCGGTATACTGTACATATAACCGTAGAGCTTGCCGAGAGCTGACAGACGATGGCACCGGTATGAATATCATCTCACTCTTAACCTTCTCTTCGCCGACCAGAAAGCGCCTTCCAACATCGACACATTTCTTCTGAGCTGAAGCTCACAATCAAACTTACCTAGCAGCAATCCAAGCCCTCATCTTTCGAACATGACCTACGTTGTTGGCCAAATGCATTCCTGACATCGTACACTCGTAGCCCAGATACATGGTGCGACCGTCGAAGACGAATTCTCACGTGATCGCAGGTGTCGTTCGTAGTGGCCAAGAAGTGAATCCGGGTCATGGCGTACACGTCCGCGTAGTCTTCCCCATAAATCTCCTTACCATCGCCACCGTCAACCCGTACCGCCCACAGTTGAAACATCTGCACAGGATCACCGCAAAAAAACATATCGGCCGTACGTAATGGTGGACAATACACACGATATTAAAGGTATACCTGGCACCAGGTGTCTGACACAACACATGAAATACAGCATGATGTATGAGGTATCGTGCGGATCCATGTATGAATACTTTTGTCACCAGTGCCACCGACGCCTAACGGAGCAGCATTGTGGTGACTTGTTCTCTCTGAAATCGAGCATTTGCCTCAGCTATCTCTGAAATCATGTCTAAACATCAGATCTCTGCGAAAACCATGTCACGGAAAACTGACACTCCGCATGCCTGACCTGTAGGCCTCCCCGGCCGAGGAGCCCAAGACCGCGCCCCTGCGCGTCCCGCGTGCGCCCACCCCTCGCGGGTATAATTTGGGCGGAAACCCAGGGCGGTTTGTCGAAGGGGGCTGGATATAACGATGGGACACCAGGTACTAGCCGTTGCACTATATTGGCGTCAGAATCTATGGACCTTTCTATAGTATCGGATCGTTGTTTTGCGTTAGAATCTATGGACCATTCTGTAGTGACGGATCGTTGTGTTCTCCTGTATTTCCGTCAGCCATGTTAGTTATATCCAAATTCGGAATATTCGACAGTGCTCTCGTCACGAAGAGCCGTTGCAAGAGGGGACGTATGATACCTGGTACGTTATTCCTGCTGCATAATTGATTGTACGGTTGCGAGGTACAAATGACCTGAAAATAAATCACAGTGTGTACGAAGTACATGTTTATTGCTGATGACGCTGTGTCGGTAGACACCTGTTATTTTCATTTGCCGATTCTCCGCGAATACTGCCAATTATGTGTTTCAACATCAGGATGCAATTAGTTGGTAAACCACGCGCGCAATGCTGGTTCAACGCGTAGTACGGGCTACCAGTACAACTGTTTTTGTCCCCAACCCATCTAAGTGAACATAAGAATATGTTTACACTTTTTTCTGTGTATACTGTTCGTATGAGGTTAGCCTAACCCTACCGGGTATCACATATTGAAATAATGCGAGTTCCAAATTTACACGGCGCCTCGTAAAAATAGGGTTCAGTTCAAAAAAGGCTGAAATCCAAACAACTTGATTAAAAAAGGCCTGTTCGACCAGAACACATGCCTTGGTTTTTAGACCGACCACAACTTACCTGTCTAGTTTCATCTTGATTATAGAGTTACGACGAGCCCAACTTGACTTAGAGTACGATGATAAAAAACATCCAGCGGACACACCACAACCACAGCATCAGCACAGGATCATCAGCGGCAACAGATAGCCAGCATAACAGCCTTCACTGCAGTCTCTCTGCTCCCTGCTGCCACACCCCGCAGGATTGCCCACGTCCGAGCAGACGCCACCACTGGTGGTGGTGGTGGTGGTGGTTGTGGTGGTTGTGGTGCTGCTGTGTTGTGCTGGGTTGTGTCAGGTGTTGGGTTGTATCAGGTCATCAGCGCATCATCACAGACAGCAGGGCACTGGGCAGCACAGCAGCAGGCAGCTGCTTGCTGCCACACCCCGCAGGATTGCCCACGTCCAAGCAGACGCCGCCGCTGGTGGTGGTGGTGGTGGTGCTGTCGTGTTGCGTTGTTTTGGGTTGGGCCAGGTATTTGGTTGTACCAGGTCATAAGCGTATCATCTCAAACAGTGCAGCAGGGGTCATCAGCACAGCACCGGGCAGCAGAGCAGCAGGGAGCTAGCTGTAGTCTCTTTGGTGCCTGATGCCACACCCCGCAGGATTGCCCAGGTCCAAGCAGACGCCGCCGCTGGTGGTGGTGGTGGCGGTGGTGCTGCTGCTGCTGTGTTGTGTTGGGCTGAGTTGTGCCAGGTATTTGGTTGTACCAGGTCATCAGCGCATCATCACAGACAGTGCAGCAGAGGTCATCAGTACAGCACCGGGCAGCACAGCAGCAGGCAGTTGGCTGCAGTCTCTCTGATGCCTGCTGCCACACCCCGCAGGATTGTCCACGTCCAAGCAGACGCCACCGCTGGTCTTGGTGGTGGTGCTGCTGTGTTGTGTTGGGCTGGGTTGTGCCAGGTACTGGGTTGTATCAGGGAAAACACATGTCCCCCGGCGAACAACAATAACAACGACGACGACGACGACAACACAACGACAACCGACAACAACAGCAACAACAACAGCTAGCCACCGTCCAATCTACCAGCGCACGCAAGTTGACGATAGTTGCAAATACCCTGCTGCGCGAGTTCCTAGCGACAGCTATACTATCTTACAACTGCTGCTGCAAAACATAGTGACGACATACACAACCCGTAACACGCGCGATCGGAGTATCACGCACATCTTGCAAAGATGAGTTTCGACGAAATCCTAGATCTCACAGCTGTTGTGTATTTTTAACTTTTTATAAAAAAACATTATACACCATTTTCAAGTGTTCTGCCCCCAAAAACGTGTGGGAGCAGTTCCAATGACGTCCTAGGTATTATTTTGGTCAGGCTAGGTACAACCGCCGTCAGCTTTCCAACACTTGGTATTGTTGCTCCTAACTCCATGACGTCATATTATACGTTCAAAAGAAAGAAGCACCTCCCACATGACCCCTCAGAGCGAGTCTTAACTACCCCAGAAAGGCATTGGGACGGTATGAACTTGGAACAGAGTAATATTATTTTCCTCAAGGATTTCTGCTGATTGGTTATAAAATCGAATATATTTCTAGCGTTCCCGCCCTGACCCATTTTCGTAAAGATAAGATAAAAAAAAGTGCCAGAGTATTTTTTTTAGCAGAACCGAACGGCCTACTTGGAACGAGAGTTACGGCTGTTGATTGGTTGCGACATTTTTGGAGGCCCAGGGGGTATGGGTGTGCATCGGATGACATAGTCAGCAGGGGCCGGAGCATATGTGGACGCCATAGGACTCACCCGCGGCAGGAGCCACGCGATACCGCCATGGCCTGGCAAGGAGATTCACGAGGGAACGCACAGGGTGGCGAGCGAGACTTTGGCGATATACTTCTGGCAAAAGTGTGGAACCGATGTTCATAGAAATATTAGGAGGCCTCGTCGAGCCGCGACGGTGATATCAAAACTTTTAGATTGTTTCCGAGGTCGCCATTTAGATGGCTACCACCGCTTGCTATGAGGCTTGCCTTGCGCTATGTTTGCGTGTAAAGACATTCTCTGTGTCAAGAGCACTTGCTGCCCACGTGACGGCATTTCTGTCCTAGAGTCGAGCTGCATGGTTCCGCCGCGAAACTCTGTTGAGTTATTATCTGTTCGGGTCGGTAGCCCAGAATTCACCACTTCACATCGGACACAAACACGTTGGAATGGAACAAATGACGACGAACAGTCTTGTTCCATTCCAACCGTTCCAACGAGATCGAAATGAGTTAAGACACGCCCTCAACCCCTCCTCCCCTTCTCGGAGCATGGAGCCTTCTATTATACCTGGTACGCGCTTACTGCGAGGAGAGAGTGAAATATGAAATACCATTAGATTACTACGAGCGTACCAGCTTTTGAGTACATTTATACACTCTCCCTCCAAGGAAGGAGGTAGGAGGGGCCAGGCACAGCGCGTCGTGACCTTTCGGCGATAGGAAAGGCCGAGTTCCTTGGTCCCGCCGTCTACTGAGGGCTTAGGGTGCCACACTCCCAATGCGTGTTTTGCCCTGCAATAACGGTGCCCTGTTGGTTATTTGTTTCTCCGTAGGATATGTATGCTGTCGTCGTGTTTCATTCGAAAGTGGTTGATGGGGTTGGCCTTGCCCAGGTCCGGTGGGTGTATCAGTCGGCGCTCTGTACGCCATAAAACGGTGAACACCAACCGGAGAAGCTACGTGTGTGTACCCTCGCGTTTTAGTTGTATACCGGCGCAGAGGCTCTTTGACCAATGACCGCAGTCGATATAAGGTGCCTCCGGTGAAGAACTTCCCCCGTAACGGCAACTGGCGCCAAACACCCCCGGCATCATATACCGTTTTCTGGCTAAAGACCTACCAGGTATGTTTAATAATACTGGCATTATTGTTTTATTAGGAAAATAGCCAGTATTGGTTTACCTAGGAATTTTGAGCCATACACAGGCATACCAATATTGCCCTCGGGAAAAGGTTTCCTGACCCCGTCTCGGATTGGTCAACGCTCTATCGTACCAACTATCGGCTGAAAAGGCCAGGGTATACCTGTTCCAGGCTACTCAACTTAGGTTTCACCTATGTTTATCTTCAAGTGTACATATACCTGGCTCTGCCTGATACGCTTCACTGGCAATTTCAATACGGCCAGCCGTTAACACGGGCTGTCGGGGTTGTCAGCTAGGCCACCTGTGTAATCATCACAAGCGTACGAAGACTCGGCAAAAATAACACGTGTTGCCTGATACTATTATTGCCCTCTTCATGTGGTACTACTTATACCTCCGCTGCCGCCAGAACACAGTCAGAGCCAATACTGACATGGCACACATGCACGTGCTGTGCCCCTTCACGATTGCTTGAGGTTTTACCCGTCACGCTGGCACCCAGCTGCTGGTAGGCAACAACAGGGACGGAACACATCACCACGAACTACTATGTGGTCTGGCCGAGCCAAGAGCAACTGGTCTCGGCACATTAATTCCCGCGGGCGGCAGGCAGGCATATTGTCGTTCAGTGTATTTAATCCTATACTTCGGTCACGGGTCAGATCCAGGCGAGAGATACGCGCAATACGACGTGTAAACTCGGGGGATTCCTTGGTCGTACGTCGTATGCCGATAATGGGCCTCGCGTGACCTGGAGAGTAAACCTCGACAGAATACACGACATGGCGAAAACATGGCTCTACGGCGGTGCAAGCATTGGCGCAGTACCGTGCGTATGATGTACACAACAAGACAACAAGCCGACGAGAAGTGAAAAAAACGGAATAAGAACATGCTCGCCCGCAGCCACAAGGATACACAGCTATCGGGTTAGGGTTAGGGATACGGTTAGGGATAGGGTTAGTGTCAAATTTAGGGTTAGCAGTGCAGTAACACGACCATGGAAGTCCCACGGCACTGCCATAGGACACTTTCATGGCAAGGTAAGGCAAGGCAAGGCAAGGCAAGGCAAGGCAAGGCAAGGCAAGGCAAGGCAAGGCAAGGCAAGGCAAGGCAATGCCATCAACATTTTCACGGTTGCAAGTCATTGTAGTCAATGCCATGAAAATCCATGGCAGCGCTACGAAAGCCCATGGCACCGCCGTGGCATTGCCATGAAAGCCCATTAAAGTTTGCGAAAGCCCACGAGTGCCTATGAAATGCCATGGGAGCCCATCGCATTGCGATCAGAGTGTCATGACCGCGCATGGCAGTGAGTGCCATGGCAAGCAATGGGAATTGCCATGACGCGCTATGTACAACCCCAGCAACGGCAGCAGGTACGAATATTAACGTAATATATATATTATATCATAGGTACAGAATGGAGTGACTAGGCTGCCGCGGTGGTCTAGTGGTTAAAGCTCGAATACTACCAAGGTTGGAGTCAGGGGTTCAACTCTCGTTATGGAGATGTTTATTTCTAGAGACACCAACTGCCGAGAGCGCTTTATAGCGTGGGTAAGCACAATTGGACGCGAGTCGACGAGGAACAAAGTGCTGAATTCTTCTCGCGATAAATATTGAGGCGCGTACCTTAGGGGGGAAGGGGGAGAAGAGCCTGCTTAGTGGCCCCGGATTTGAATTACGACTTGGGAGGGAGAAGGAAAAAGAAAAAATGCGAAGATAATAAATGGGATGAGCAAAAACAAAAAAAGTGCATAGGTTTCCTTTTTTGGTTCCCTTTGCTGTTTTCTCCCTTACGGGGATGTTTATAGGTGACCGACGTTGAAGCTCATGCTGCACACAGCAGTTGGAAGGCACACATACGCCTGTTCGTTCGTGGCATACATTCATGCAATCCGGTGATATTATTATCGTAGGTAGTACCAGGTAGACTGTTAACCCTCTTTTGACCCAAGCATCACGACCAAAAAAGCGACAAGTGCGGTTATCAGCCTACTGGGCAGGGCGTGCAATAGCACAAGTGTCGCCATGCTGCGCGCGTGTCGTGCATCTCCTACCGTTGCTTGCACTCTGGGCATGATTCCTACGCTAGCCACCCGGGCTGCTTCGTGTGGCCGGTGATACAAGCGTCACTACGTTTCGACACTTTTTCTCTCTGAAGTCCCGAAGGGGCTATTTAAGATAGTCGTAGTCTACTGCTGTATACCAGGTACCTGGTATACAGCAGGAATTAGTATGCTCTGCGATATAACACATCGACCAACTTTACAATTTTGCACAGGTGTTTGTAAATCGAAAATTGAATTCAATTTCGATAAGTGTGCCGTGAGATCAACATGGGCGTTACAGCAGTACCTACCGGCATGCCGGTATAGACTACCAGGTTTGTGGATATCGTCATATATCGTGTGATATGCAGGCTACTGATATTACTTCTTGGTGCTTCGTCGACGCAAGATCTAGAGCACAGTAAAAATGGCATATTACTCGGACGATATGCGTGCGTACATGGTTAGAAAATTTGCGGGATCATCTAACCCGTCATGAATGAATTGCTCTCTCCTTATCGTATTGCATATACAGTTAGTACCCCCGGGAATTTTATTTCAAATGAATTTTGCCAACGATCGAGCCTCTCTCTCCGTCTTTGTTTGAGAGGGGGGCATCAAAACTACATCTTCTAAATAACCAAGGCTACGGTAGGGATGGTGCCTGCATTTTCTCAATCTACTTCAGGTCACTCGCACAATTGGCACGGAGGCTCACTCAAAGGCAGACTTAAACTTACTTTGTTTTCGCAGCTAAACTAATGATAACAATTCCATGGCGGTGGATAATGCGAAGCCAAAGAGCACATAGGTGGCCACTCACGCAGCAAGCGGCGCAGCCCCTGACAAAAGAGCCCCCAAAAGTGCCCCCCCTCTACCTATAGCCTTAGTCTGTATTTTAGTTTGTGCGCTACGCTCACCGCATCCAGCAGCTCCTCCCTCTCGTCGTCCGTCAGGGTCCTAATCTCCCTGCGCACGTACTTCACCAGCACCGTCTCCTCCAGCCGGTTCGCCACCTGGCCATCCCCGTCGACCTCCTCCAATACCACCAAGTTCTCGTCGAGTTGGGTGAGAACCACAATGGCGACCGCCCCTGTTGCCGTGGCTTGCACTTCTTCCACTCCGCCTTCCTCGCCCGAGCTGCTCCTGCTGCCGCCCCGGGAACGCACTTCCCAGCGATACACGAATCCCTCGCGCGGCCCTACGACTGCGAGGGTCGTGTCGCGGTGCGGCTCGATGAGCTTGACGTTCTTCAGCCAATGGTAGTCCTGGCCAGGCTTCCCGTCCCGAACATGGTAGAAATTGAGCGCCGTGAACTCGAGGGCCGAGGCAGTAGCGGCAGAGGATGGGTCATGAATAGGATGTATTTCGGCAGCATCAGGAATGTCGGCGTCAGCTCCAACTTCGAAAAACCCACTGACTGCCGCCGTGCTCCAACTGGCCGTGCTCCGACTCAACGACACGCCACCCCACGCCAGGAACGCCAACCCAAACAGAACGGTAACGGCGAGCCTCCGCGAAACACCGTTCCCGGCCTCAGGGTCTCGCAGAATGTTCTTCTTCTGTTGTGGCAGATGTTGTTCTCCAACGGCAGGGTAGCTGCACCTCGACGACCTTGGGAGAAAACTGCTGTGAGGCGTCGGTTGCTCGGAGTCGTCGACCGATCCATATTTGTAAGGGAGCGGGCCCTCGCTGGGATGAGGACCCATCATGCACAACGCAAGGAGAGGGCACTATGTACGATGATTGCTGATTGCTTGAATGTAGAGGGGGTGTGGGGAACTCCCGCACTTGCTTCTCTGGAGAAGGGCGCGCCTGCCTGCGCTCCGCTTTTTGTATGGCCTGTTCCTCTCGGCCGCGAAAGAAATAATGCCATGCTTTTCTCTTTTTATAAACTCCAATGTTGCACGCGTACTGTAAACCAGTATTGTTGTGTACACTTACTATGAACCATAATAAGTGGATAAGTGGATGGCACACTTTGAATTTTCGAAGCGATGATGGGATCGGACGCATTCTTGCTTCTTGTATCATATCATACATACCATCGTATATACCAGGTTTAATATGGCATGGAATCTCCGATCCCCGAGAGTGTCTGCTCTTTTTTGTTTATCGTTGTGTTTTCCTCCCTTTCGGTTCCTTCTTTTCTTCTTTCCTGCCAGGTGCTGTAGATGTAGAGCAGCAGTGGCGGCTGTGATTCAGGAGAGGGGTGTGCCAAGTGGAGTACACTTCTCTTAAAGGTGACCCTTTCTAAAATATGTACAGTATACAAGGCGCTTCGCTCCGCGGGCGGCATCCGCCCGCTGCGCTAGCTCAGGTAGAGCAAAAAAAACGTGAAGCGGACAGAGGTCCATGGTTTGGTCCAACTTGCGACTTGAAAATGTCAAGAGCTCAACACTACAGGAAAATAAACCAGACGTCGCTTTCACGCATGCATCACATCATCATCCGCATGAAAGAGAAAGGACGGAGAGAAGAAAGAGTAAGTAGTAGTGTTGTATCTTAATGAGTTGGAAATAAAGGCAAATAATTTCGCATCAGATCGCCAGCTAGCTGCTGCTGCTTGTGGTTGTATACGTTTTCTGGACGGGCAGGTTTCGATGTATCCGTTTGTTTTGACAACACGGCGAGCTGCTGTAGTAGAAGATGTTCTACGACATGATGTGGGTCACGGCGAGCTGTAGAAGATGCTTGACGACATGATGTGGGTCGTGCTATATATCGGCACGTACTACGTGTTTTGCTCCGTTGTGCTGGGCTGATTGCGCTGTGCTGTGCTTGCAGTAGT
>JAYJMJ010000150.1:64886-76859 GCA_036873875.1 Laminaria ephemera | reverse complement strand
ATACATACATACATACATACATACATACATACATACATACATACATACATACATACATACATACATACATACATGCAGATGTCAGTTTTGTAAAAATTAAATGTTGGCACCCTCAAACTTTTTTTTTTCCGATGGTTTACCCTCTACTTCCTTGCGTGTGCACCTACCTACTGCTGTGCGTGCGCGACCCAATTAGAAAGAGGATTCTTCTCGGGAGCTAGCGCTCCCTCGGTTCAAAATCCTCATTAGAAACATAGACTCAGATTGTGCATCCGTTGTCCGATTATATCAACCACCGAAGGCTACGACAACCGCATAGCCCAAATCTATAGCACTGCTGTCGTACTGCACAACAGCACGGAAATAAAACGGAAAGTATAGCACTGCTGAGCTCTGTTGTATTGGCGTTGTGTTGGTATTTATACTACTGCTACCCTGTACCGTACTGCTCTACGTAAGTACGTCGAGGCGTGTGCCGTATAATACTAGGACCGCCAAAACCCAAAACAAAAGACCGGTCCCACTTTAGTGTGGCCGCACTAACGGGGGACGAAGTCGTACCAAGCAAATTTCACCGCACTAAAGTGGGAGTTCGAACTAAAGTGGACCGCACTAAAGTGGGACCTCCACTGGAGTGTATTCATTCCTGGCATTGTTTGTCACATTGGTGTAGACCTTGCGTCACCCGCTTTGCTTCGCCCTGACCTACGACTGTACCCTACACTCCGAAGGGGTATCTTGTATACACTACAAAACAGTACGTGATAATCGTGCTCGTACTCCCAGAATCTAGAACAATAACTGGATAATATACCATACGAGCTGTTCCACGTATCTGAATAACGTTGTAACCTCTAATAATCTATTCGTTGTCGTGTGCGCCCGTGCATTCTCTTGTTGAAGTTTCTCGCTTTGCGCCGAATCGACGGCCGGCGAGAGTAAGCAGGTGGCGCCGGTTTATCAAAGAAAAAGGTAACTGGGGGGAGGTTGAGAAGGCTTCAAGCAACCGGTTATCGCCAAGTTCATGTACGTTTAGATTCGACAAAGTGTAAAATGGTTCACACTGATTTTACTTTCAATGATGCTTTGGCCAACCCCACCCACAACCTACAACCACCCTAAAGCCATGGCCACATGACCCGCTCCATACAAACAAGAAGTGCATGGAGGTTGACGTGGCCCCTAACTAAGCGTCGATCGCGCCGAATCGCGAACAACGAGATTCTAGATGTTCTGTGGCTGAGGAGACCTACCTGACCTTAGGAATGCTTTCGGAATGTCAGATGTAACGAAGAATTTTGTGTGCACTAGCAACCACTCTGTTTGTCGACCCTAGAAGCCCATCACGTATTATAGTACAGTTGAAAATTCAAGGTACTGTAACACCAGAGTTACGCTACGGTAGAGGGGGTACAGTAGTGCCGATGTTTTTTCAGGTTTTTGACATTGGAGATGGGTATCTCTATATCCCACCCAAAACCCGACTTTTGAACGAGGTGGACGAACACTCCCGTGGTGGAGGCATTTAACCCATATATACAATAAAATGCAGAATTCAACAAGGAATCCACAGCTATTGGTTAATTCCTCAGCTGAGGAGCCCCGTCAGGGAGAAAGCTTCGGGCCTGGAAGTATTTATACCCCCTACCATGGCATGGCACACCACAGGCATGAGCAATTTTGCCGACGAGATTTACTCCTGGGAGACGTCAGCCGCAAGAACTTCGTGGTGGCCTATTTTTTACGGCTGGGGCCCAGACAACGCATTGCTTATGACAGCGAATTGCGGCCCTCGCACGAGTATCGATATCGACTTCACGGTCAGAGGAACGCTACCTTGGCCTTGGGATTTTCTTGAATTCGTGTAACAATAGCTTTCAAAATCCTCTGTGGTAAGCCGTGAGGTTGTCTGGATTGTGCCGTCCACAGTTTGCGCAACAAGCTACCCGCCTAGAAGACTCTGGTAGGGTCAAGGTTACTGTCTGAAGCGAAACCCGCGGAAAGAATCGTGCAAAACAGACCACGGTTGCCGTTGTTGGGTCGATTATATTATTTGGGAGCATGCATCAACCTTGAAGCAACCAAAGGGGTGTATATGCATTTCGTGAATTTCAGGTCGCTGGTGAAGCTAGCCGCAGCCAGTCACCATATATGTTTTTTATGTTTGACGATGTCATCTACCTGGTAAGGGGTCATGGATTTTCGGAGTCTTTCAAGTATTACGATCCCTTATTTTCTCGTTCAATAACCAGGGATACACAAGAGCAACTTTGTCCGATATGGTAGTTCCACCGAGGGGGTGTGTTAATAATAGCACAACCGATGAGTACCAGCGTCGTTTGATCTACAGTAGAAATCACATCGAAGAGGCGCGTTAAGAATATAGTCTTTTAATGATATACCTCGTATTCGGCATATGCTCAAATACGAAATGTACGCAGAGAAACCAGTTGTTGCGATTGAAGAAATTACCCCTCAAAATTTAAAAGGGAATAGTGATAAGAGGGCCTGGATCGTTTGATTTGAGGACCAAGGTACTGTAAAGCGACCTGAAAAGGGAGAATGCGTATGTTATCACCCGTCTAGGAAGGGTGTGCACCAGCACCAATGTCACCATGCTGCGCGCATGTCGTACAGCCTCTTACGTTATAATTCGGACACATCCCCGACCTCAGCAGCCCGGGATGCCTCGTGTGGTCGATGCCGTAATCGTCAATTGTGTTCGACATTGTTTCACTCTGAAGTTTGCATCGACAGTCGTAGATAGACGTTGCTGTGAGACGCCAGCAAAGGCAGGAGGAGCTGGAGAGTTTGTACACCCCCACGTTCACTCTTCTCACCTGCGTCTGTCCTGAGCTTCTCGCAGTTCATCATCCTGAGCGTTTCTCGGCCCAACGAGCGCCTTTTTCCAGTGAATATACAATATTATGCGTCATCAGTGCTGCTCGAGTTCGTCTGCAGTAGCATCGAGTCTGCGTTAATCTCTGAAGACAGTCATCGGCCAGTCATTTGAGTGTTAACTGTTGCTTTTCTTTCACTCCCCTCTCTCCAGACGCTAAGTCTCTTAACCCCCCCCCCCCGCCCTCCCCCCTCCCCTACACATACTATGAGTGTACAAGCCTGCAGAAAACAAATAACTAAACTCGTCAGCGGTGGCGGCAGTGGCGTACGGTCGAACCGCTATCTTTGAGAAGAATCGCCGACCTTGACAACAACAGAAAACATATTGCTGAAATAAACGAATCGATAATCTACCGCATAACAAAGCGCAACAAGAAGAACAATCCACTCATACGCAGAAAAGCCAGAATGCACTATAATAAGCACAATACAAGAAGAAAAATCTCCAACCGTAAAAAATGGGGTGTACTCGTAACATGTTTTGTCCTTGGAAGGCGTACGGCCGAACCGACTTCTCGAGAATATCCGCTGACCGTGGCAAACATAATCAACATCGCACAAGCATACAAAACATTAACCTACCTGACAATAAAGCACAACACGAAGAATCATCCACCATACACAGCAAAGCCAGAATCACTAATATCAGTATGCAATATAAGAAAGAAGAAAAATCTCCAACCGTACAAAACGAAGTGAGCTCGTGACGACATTGTTTGCCCTTAACAGGGATCCAGCTGTCAACGTGTGCAAAGACGGGGCGCGCGTCGCACGCTTCTACCGAGATTCATGTGCATCCGCTTGATGTCTCTACCTCCTTCTCCATCAACGTGTCTCGTCCTCTTCCATCAGCTCGGCCATTTTCCTCTCGAAGCTAGCGTACATCGCGGGAAAGAAGTCGTCACCCGCGAAAAAGTTCTTCCGGGCCGAGGGAACGGTTTCACCCCAGGCATCATCGAAGTCGTAGCCCTCTGACAAGCAGTGGTCCCACTTAAACGTGTCGTACACGTAACCCAGGGAGTTCGATCGAGGGTCAAGCGCCGCGAGCACCTCGCGGTTGGAGAGATTGTTCCCCTTTACCGGGTTGCTTTTGATGCCCGTCTTGATCTCGAAACTGTCAGCGTCCAAGTCCATCACGCCGTACGGGAAGATTTCGCTGCCGTGGTGGCCTTTACACGACTCGTAGTAGCCGCTCACGTACTCGGTGTAGGTCGACCCGTCGGAGAGGGTGATATTGTGGTCGCCGTCCGGCCAGTTGAACTCCGTCACTTGGCCTGTCACCACCGAGAACTGCCATAGGCGTTCCATAGTGGGGTGGGTCGCCCAGAACATCGGGTCTACGTAGAGCTCGACTGTTCGATGGGGGGGGGGGGTAGGTGGGGGGGATTGCAGTGGATCGGGACGGGTCGGTTGATATATTTTGGTCGATTGGTCGGTCGTTCGGTCAGTCCGTCGGCCACATAGTCCGGAGTTACAGGTTCGCATTAACCACTGGGCTATCAGTCAGCGTCGACTTCTAGCTCACTCAGTGGTTACGGTGTTCATCGAACAAAAGCACACTCTGGGGTCCGTCTGGCTGTTGAGCCTGGACCCAAAAATGCATGCCACTGACTGCTAGCTCAGTGATTATGGAGTACATCTAACACTCCGTGATACAACTATCACTCGTACGTGATACTGTACAACACTCTGTGCAACTGTCGTGTATTGATCCACTGCTCGATAGAGACTGTAGAGAGAGAGAGAGAGAGAGAGAGAGAGAGAGAGAGAGAGAGAGAGAGAGAGATGCCGCGCAGTTCCAGGAGCGACGCAATAAAGGCAACAAGAGCAGTTCCCTTGCGACGTCGCGCCATACCCTCGCCCAACCGATCTCGCCCAACCTATGTACCGGTACGCAACCTATATCAAGCATATCCCACTGGCAGTGCTCTATCCGCTACCAGCTCGTCTTTCTAGAGTCGATACGGACGAGGTTAATGACATCTCCCGGAACGTGCGCATTCAGGACGACCCCAGGTCGTCAAACTACCTCCTTCTCTCGTTCAGGATGGCTGAAAAATCGACTGCTAGTTCAGCAAGCCGCTTTATCAGCCCCGGCGATAGTGCCTCGGGGTAGTGTTCACGACTTGGCCCAGCTTCGATAAAAAGTGTATTTTTATTTTTTTATAAAAAAGGTCTGTCACCCACAGAAACAAAAAAGTACAGCTGTAATCAGAGAATTTTCCAAGATGGTCCGGGTTATGGTTACGGGTAGGGTCAGAGTCTACGCAATGACCACGTATGGCACGATAGGGGTAGCATTTTTTTGCCAACAAATTTCTGACTGATAGGCCTCCTCAACCGAGGAACTACCCAATATCGTTGGAGTATCTTTGGTGTTTGCAAATATTTTTCATTGTGTACCTAGGCCGCGGGAAAAATAATCGAGTTAAAGGTATCATTTTTATCAAATTTGCTTTTCGGGTGAGATACAGAGCAGTTCAAGCGAGGAGCCTCAGAACGAACTCGTACAATTGTTGCCCATCCCCGCCCGGACAAGACTGGAAAATGCGTTCAATTTTCAACAACTCACGCCACCAACCTGATTAATCGCATAATTCCTAAGAGGAACTGCTAACGGTTCAATCGCTTTCCCCGCCGCTGCGAAAGGCACCACTCCATAGACAAGAAATAATATAAACCCTTCGAGCGTCCTCATCCCCACCCCCACTCCCCACCCTCACCCAGAGCTACGTCCGACCCAGTACATACCTTCACCGTATTCGTCTCTGAGATTCATGCTTTCCTTGCGGTATTTCCAAATTGGGCTTACTAGTTACATGGATACCGTCTCGTATTTGATTAAATTGATGCACCGAACAAGCAATGGTGATTGCGTGTGCAACGCTAAGTTTTGCGGCAGAGCAGACACAGTCAGATCCATGAATCGGGGCCGGTCCGTCCGAACCAATATCATATGACTGATTCAGTCGACATCGGAATCCAAAATAGAGTCGATTTCTTGTTGGTTTAATAATGTAGTTCAACCGATATATTGGCCCCCCCATCAGCTACGGGGGGTTATTGGGTCTCGTCGCGCTTGCTTAAATCTGTCGAAAACTCAACCGAGAGGACTTAGCGAGAAAATTCGATACATCGTCTTCGCCGAAATATGACTTAAATCAAATCGCACATTTGTTCCGATTCACGGCCCTAGACACATTTGTAGTAGTAGATCCACCCCACCTGAACCATGTCACCCAAGTTGACCACCCCGGAGCAGAGGAGCTCGACGACCTGCCGCTGGATGTCCTCGCTGAAACCCCCGATGTAATAATCGAAGAAACCGATAAAGGGGATAATTTTCTTGTAGTCGTCACCCTGCGTGAGGTCGTAGCCCCGGCAGCCGCAGGTGCCTCTCGCCAGGAGCTGCATTTCCGCACATCACCAAAAGGTGCGGAACGGAGAAAAGAGGTGCAAACAAAGACGCGCGCCGTAGGGGACGTTTTTGAGTACTCATATCGCTGGCTTACGCCCGCTGGAAACTATCAATTTAAATATCCATAAAGGATTTCTTGGCGCGGAATTGCCCGGAATAGGGTTGCGCTGACTGTTCATCTTCTTGCGAGTTAATGCGGTGCTCCATCACGGGTCGCTGTTCTTACATCCCGCGATGAAACGAGGAACCATTCAGGAGCCACGACACGGTAAGGACGGTTATATTTGGGCCAAAGTTTCTCTGGCTGCGGGGCTCCTCAATTGAGGATTACCCAAGACGTTTGCAATCCCATTGGTGTATTTACTCGTGTATTCGTTATACGCTCGGTCGATGGGGTTGTTCATCGGGCTGCGTGTACAAACTTGTTCAAAGTCAGGTTGTGGGCGGGGTGGAGAACTCCTCATGCTATGATGGGATTTTGATAAAGGTTTGCAGGGGCGGCGGGCGCCCGTTCGTGACAGGGAAAGGGGACGGAGCACTCTCTGATTTCGTCAGGTCTGGTCCTCCAAAATTCATGATAATTGCGGGCTTTACAAAGAAAAAACGGGTGTTCTGTTGGGATGGTACTGACAGGAAAGGAATCACAATGGTTTCTTCCCCCCGCCCCCCACCAACTGCAGACAAGACCTCCCTCCTCGCTGCCGTTACTTTTCTCGCCTGAAACCATCCCGACCCCAAGGCTTCAAACGCGAAAACAGAGAGTCAATCCCGTTCGCCGGTCCCCACTAGGGTGTGCGATGATTGTTCAGGTCAGACACTGCATACTGGTTTCAGTGTTGTTCCGTTTTTTTCCCGGGGGGAGAGGGGGGGGGGGGGGTGTAATCCTAACCATATCCTTAACCCTAACCCTTACACACCGAAATACACTACACGCGTGCCACGACAGGGTATTTCTAGCACTTTTCGGCAAAAAGATTTGTGACTGACGGGGCTCCTCAACTGAGAAACTACCCAACGTCGCTTGAATGCCGTTCGTGGTTTGCAACATTTTTCGTTACACACCTAGGCCATGGGTTTTGTTCATTGGGTTGTACTTTCATTTTCATCACAAGTCAGTTTTCAGGTGAGGTACGGAGCTCTTCAAGTGAGGAGCCTCAGAAAAGGTACTAGTAGTCATACATGTACCGTAGCAAGCGTCACTACACCCAGCAACAGCGCCGAACCCGCGAAGTTGCCCCACAGGCTTGCGTTTGTAAACAGCTTCTACTTGGGTCTACGGCCGGCCGATTCGCCCGAGTGGTGGAGGGGCCATACGAAAAAATCCTCCGCAACCTTTTCGAAGGAAACGTACTTCGGGTTAGATTCAGTTAAGATCGCACTTCCCAAAACGGGAGGGGGGGGTCGGACTGCCCTGTGAGTAGTGTGCGTCGTACTACAAGAAACGATGACCGACCACTAACAATGATGGCCAGACACCATCTTCCTGCAACCGCTTGTCTACTCACCTCGGAAGGCTTAACGTCCACGGAAGCCTTTTCTTCTTCTTCGCAGCTCCAAATCCCTGAGTACCACAGTTTCTTTCGGTGGCCGAGCCCCAAGTAAGCAAAAACTTCGCCGATGTCGTTGCCCACGAGGTTGCTCAGCGTTTTGTACACGTTGCCGCAGTCCAAGGTGCCTCCCAGCCAGACATGGACCGGTCCGTGCGGGTTGCCCATGCTGTCCCACACCCACGAGTAGAAGCTGGGGTTGGTGGTGGTTTGGTTGAAGTGGGTGCCGCAGCTGGGCCATTCCATATATTCTTCATCGCTAAGTTGGCATGCCTGGCCCAGCCCGCGGGACAAGTACCTGCGGTTTTGTTTGTTGTATCATACAGCCACATGAGGGCGCGCGCGAACACAGAAACCTGTATTAATGGGCATGCTGTACAGCGTCCATTGCTACCCGTATTTTGTGCACTTCGGTATGCATGCATATCGTATCGTTCGAGCGCGTGTCTCGCACATACCTCTTCACACTTGAGCGTATCGAAATGTCTATATCATAGTATTCGAGTATTGTACCTCTACCAAAAAGGTTAACAGACATGTAATATAATATCGCGCCTCCGTAATAACCTCTACTACGACTATCGCACCTCTATAGATTCGGTTATCGCAAGTGTACATATTCGATGATCGCACTTCCATATGTATACTGGAGTATCAGATACCCTGGCATGTACTGGGTCAGTGCACCTCCATTAACTGACCTATACTGTCCCACCTCTGTATATTTGAGTATCGCAAACTTATAATCTCGATTGTGGCACTTCTATGTACCGGTGGTTTTGGTTGCCTCTGTCTCGCAGTCTGTGGCCACAGAACTTCTGTATCTTTAGGATGTAGAAACAGGGCGGACACTGGATGTACCATTGGGTCCAAATAATGGTTAATGTGAAGACAGCACATAAATACTGGAGTATCAGACATTCTGGGTTATTGCACCTCCACAAACTCGAGTACTACACTTCTATAAACTCGACAATCGCAACGTTATGAACTCGACTATCACACATCTATGTGCTGGATTGCCGGGCCTCAACTGGTTTATCTCTACACGTTGGCAAGCTTCTGCACTGACATTTCTCCACGAATGGAAAACAGCTCGCTTCCCTTGCTCGAGCCATGTCAATAGCATATTGCGTATATCCACATGTTAGTGCCTGACTTACTATTGTCCAATGCATTACTGTTGCTCCAAAGGTCCATACCGGTATTAAAGAAGAATGCATTATATATGTTCGTATTACTAGTTACATTCAGTATCATACTCACTTTCATACTATGAATACTAATGTTCATACATCTAAGGTACGTTCGTATTACTAAAAGCCATACGAAGTATCAAACTGCTAATGTATGCACTGCCACCAATGTCCATATTGCCAATGCAATAAACTAAAGCTACCGTGGTCATCTCGATACTTGCAGAAACTATACCACAATATGAGAACGCCGGTGGACGGGGGGGGCACAAAGGTGTACACCGAAAATCGGGGCAAATGCGTATTTCTACTTGAAACCCCCACACTTCGCATGAGCCCGCAACTACGAAAGCTGCCAATGGAAGACAAATTCCAGCAGCGTGGTAAAACCGCTCGCCACTTCTCTCCGGGACGATCCCTTCTCGATGTCGAAGACTCGGGAAGGTAAAACATCAAGCGGGCTCATCGAGCGTACTCACGCTCTGTCGTTGACGTTCCAAGGAGAACGGAGCTTGCCGTATATGTCCGTCTCGATCTTGCCCGGATTGGTTTTCCTGTCCTTCGGGATGGCGGTGTACGCCCACCGGCCGTCTTTGACCTTCGACGAGGGAGATACATGGAGTCACAGGAAAAGCGCGTCAGTTGATCGGTCGGCCAGTTAGGCGGTAGGTCGGTCAGTCGCGTCAATTGCTCGCTCCACAGAAACCGAAAAATATATCAAATCCACACCCCCCGCCGCCACTACTGCTGTACCACTGGTATCGCTTCTACCGGTCCTGCTGCTGCAAAAGCGTTGCTACCGCTGCTACCGCTGTTACCACAAGTAATGGAGGATCAGTGGTCCGTGGAGGGGATGGCGGACATGTGTTCGTAATCCCATGAGTCAACCCTTTAAAAGGAAAATACTAAAAACGCCTTCGGAAGGGCTCCGGAGCAAACACTACTGCAGGTAAACGAAGTATATACCTGGTACGAGTATACCTGGTATGATAGCCTCACGAATAAGAAATGACCTAATAAGAACGTCAAGCTCCCTTTCTTGGCGGACGCAAAGAAAAAAATTATATGGAACTGTGCTCAGCGGCGAGCGCTACATAAATCCTACTGTGTATGAAAAAACTATGCTCAAGGCTGGTGTCACAACAAGGTTTCGAGCCTTGCTTAAACTAAGTGTTCTTTGTTGGGGGGGGGTACTCATTTGTTGCTTGCCTTAGTCATTTGACCATTGACCACGCATCCCTTTCGAGACGGAGCACCGCTATTCCTTGTTGGGGGGGGCATATTGTGCCGTAAACCACGCAAGATAACACATCCCTTAGGAGGAATTTCCAGACCGATTCTCTTCAGAATAAGGGTGGCCCACGCAACGAAAATGGTGGCTTTGGAAACATGTGGTCGAGATGCTTCCGTAGGCTTCCGTAGACGCATCGCTCGGCGTTTTCCCTCTCCCCGTTATCGAGACAATCGGCTCGAAACTCGTTCGAGGGTGCGTGCTATATTACGTCGCATACGGTAGTCTCGTCGACTCAAATCGGCTAAACCAGCAGCAGCAGCAACAGCAGCAACAGCAGCAACAGTAATACTTCGTATGAACAAACCTTTTGGACGCATGCCACGGAAGGGGTGAACGATAGCATGTGTTTATGAAGCTCCTCGCTTGGAGAGCTCTATACTACACCCAAAATCAGAGTTTGATAAATATTGCACGCTTCACACGATGAATAAACTATGGCCTACAGCAGGTACATGACGAGCATCACCGCCAACCACATATAAATGATACCAGGTATCCCAAAGATACTATTAATAGGTAGCTCCTCAGCTGAGGAGCCCCGTCAGTCGGAATGTGAGAATTATTTGGCCAAAAAGTGTCTCTCCTATCGCAGCACGAGTGTTTTGTCGAAAACAGGCCGACGCGCCTCTCACCATGTGGTCTTCGAGGTCACCGGTACCGAACCACGAGGGACTCAACAGCTCCGTCCTGGTGTATGGCTCTGCCGGGTTGAACGTCACGCTCGATGCAGAAGTCGTCTCGATGGTGAAGTCCCAGTACGGAAGGGTCAGCTTGGGGTTGACGAGCTGCAGGCTGAACTCGAAGGTGTTGGTGATAAGCGAGTGGCTCGCCAAGAAGCCAATTCCTTCGTGAAACTGGAGGACGGGGGGGGCGTTTGGTCGACCACGGTAGGGTTAGAGCGTGGTGGGGCATTTGCAATTATTGCTGGTTGGTAGATGAACTATACTGCGGTAGAGGGGGTACGTTTAGACTTTTTCTTGACAGACGGGGCGAGCTGAGAAAATGCCAAATAAGTTTGCAAACCCACCCATTTGTAGTACGTACCAGTATGCGTAATTTACAATATCACATATATTATTGAAGTTCGTACCCAGAAGCACACTCCTCGGCCACTACAAATGTAAACATCGTAGCCAATAAGATTGTTCGTCGAGCGTAGATTTGTTTTAAAATGCAATCGATTGAGGGGTGGGGTACAGAGCTCCTCATGTCAATAACCTGAGAAACATAGGTACTACTAGTACCGTCTCCACCGTCTAGCATGGCTCTAGGGCTGTGTATGTATAGAGAGATGGTATTGGCCGATGGACCGACTACGAACCCGTTTGGGAGTCTACAGAGGAAAGGGACGTCTAACAACAAAAAATGTCATATACACAGCATCGGCCAAAGGAGCAAGCGCGGGCCGCTGGGTCGGGAGACTAAAAATTCAGTGTCCCAGCCGCATCAGTGACAAGAGTTTGTACAACACGGTGGACAGGTTTGGCTACACCGGACTTTAATTGTTTTGGTGGATACACCTGTGAGGTTGTATGAATACATATGGTCCATGCAAGACAATTTGTCCACAATTTTGCCAGCACCCAGGTACATTTTTCTCAGGGTACAGGTATGCGT
>JAYJMJ010000150.1:38185-48409 GCA_036873875.1 Laminaria ephemera | reverse complement strand
ATGGTGGTAAGCTGGTTACCCTGTACTATTAATACGATCAACTTCCCGATAAAAGTAAGTTGAATACAGTACGCCGGTTAGAAGGAACAACCGCTAGTCTCGCCGCATATTGCATTTCCCCGCATCTAGAATAAGATACCCATTGTACTCAAGCGTAGTGACTGCGAATCAACTAGATAATAGTGGACTGCAAGTCCATATTCCAATACTTTCAGCCAGCTGTGGGGTGAAAGTCTGTTGGTTAGTCTGCCCAATTTGTGTTTTCAAAAAGAGACACGAGTACGAGCGTTCGATCTTTTATTAAGCGATCCAATGTAACTTCCGTGAGACAGGTTAACGTTGTTAGACTATTAATAGAGTAGATGTCCCTATTAAGGTCCGGTACTAGTTAAGGTCCATTTTTTTTTAATCCCCGATATCTTGACGCGAAATACATAAAACACCCTGGATGTTTTTTTGAAATAGGCCCATAACGCACGCTCGGCATGTTTGCCACCCAGCACCACGGCCAGCATCACAAGCATTAAATTATTAATAAGGTGGTTTCCTTATTTGGTTTTCATGGGTTTTACTCTGCTTATACTGTGTGGTGTGTAGCTGTTTATGAGTGATCGATGTTAATTTTGTGTTGTTGCACTTCGTAGGACGGCAAACAAACGAAAGAACCTGAACATTGGTAAAACATCAAACGTCTAACACCAGTTGTAAGTACACTAGTGACATTAATTAACTTTACTACGTTAAGTATGATGATACTCCCACCGATAAAGGGATGCTACTCGGAAGGAAATGTGGGTTTTATGGGATTCGGTCGGCTGATAATCTAGGGGGGGGGTTGCTCAACTGGTTTTAACACCCCCCCCCGACCACCTCCACCCGCCGTCGGGATAGACGGTGGGGGGAAAGAGGGAATCCCCTGCATAGAGTTACCTTCAACAACAAACCACTCTGGACAGAATTGTATGGACCGTTTGGTACTAAAATTAATACCCCAAGATCCCAACATTTCCGTCCAGAGTGGTACCAGCAAGTACGTAGCACATTCTTGCAATCACTCAAAAAATACCAGGGGGGCAACCGTTTTTTTCCCGTTTTTGGGGGTGGGTCGAGGTCACCACACGACACCACTTCGCGAATTTAACAATAGCATGATACAGTCCCCCAGAGTCTCCTGGTCATCCCTTATCCGCAGCGTCTGCGCGAGCTTACCATATCGACAAAAAAAACAACTCTTAGGCACGTGCTAGCAATTCGACTCTGGTGCTATCGGAAGCACGCTGCTAGTGCCGGGAAGGAGTATAAGCACCGATCCGTACCCGCACCATGCCCACGCCAACAATCACCCACCACTCACTGCAGATGCCCACCTGCGTGATTTTACCCACTTTTTTTTTTTTTTTTTTGTTGCTCATCCCATCTATTATCTTCGCACTTTTACTTTCTCCTACTCCCTCCCTAGTCGTAACTCAGATCTGGGGTCACTAAGCAGGCTCTTCTCCCCCCTCCCCACTACGGTACGCGCCTTCATTTTTATCGCGAGAAGAATTCAGCACTTTCTTCCCTCGTCGACTCGCGTCGAATTGTGCAAGAAATCTCCATACCGAGATTCGAACCCGTGACTCCAACCTTTGTAGTCTTCGAGGTTAATCACTTGACCATCGGGGCGACCGACTACTCATTGCAGATGCCCCCCTTCGTGTTTTAGACTGCAGTGCGCCCGACCCAAGTCCTGTCGCCCGGTAGATGTGGGCACGCCGTCGCAATGGGTGTCATGATACCGGCCGGTGCGTTTACGTGCATGTGATGGTATTACGTTGGAAGGCCGTTTAATACCTGTAGATATCGATCATTGCCTGAGAATAGGTATTTGGAAGGTTTCCATAGGAGTAGGGAGGCGTATCTTAGATGGAAAGACAGGGGACAGAGGGGTTCAAATGAACCCATCATGCCCTCAGTCTTCATCGGAAATGGAATGATAAGCTGATATCTTCAAGCTGTAAGCAACGAACACACGTGAGTAACGACGACGACCCAAGCAATATGCTAATCTACTAGGAGATGCTCTGTGTCCTCTACCTAGCCATCTCACATACACCAAGTACACCAGGTACAAATGTTTTCACGAATCGATCAATAAGGACGCCGCCCCCAAAAGGCATGTGACGTTCTCTTCCCCGCCGCAGCACACTTAAAACCCTTTCCAAACTGCAGAAATGATCCTACTCTAAATCCAAGTAGTTTGTCCCCAAAAACGAGGGTGCACTTCTGAAGGGGTTAATGTGTGCACCTGGCACCTGGAAACGACAGCAGTCTGCATTATTATGAATTCGGTTCCCTTGGTTTTCTTCTCCTTTTTGAAGATGTTTATGAGCGATCGAGGTTGAAGCTCGTGCTGCACATTGTCGGACGGCAAAACTACTAATAATGTCAACGGCTGCATGCGGTAACACCCCATGCCACTGTTTTCCGTCGACCTCCACACCGGGTGCCCCGAAACCTTACAGCTTGTGCAAGTTCACGCTCCGCCTACTGTACATGAAGGGGTTTCCTTACCACGCCTGATTCATGACAGAACCTATTAATACCAACAAGCCGGAAGTAGGTATAGAAGGGAGGTAGAGTTCGTGCATAGGTTTCCTTTTTTATGGGTTTCCCTTGGTTTTCTTCTGCATTCAGGGAATACTTACGAGTGATCGACGTTGAAGCTCATGCTGCACATTGTTGGATGGTAATAATAATAATAATGCCAACAACGGACCCTAACGTACGGTATTTAGTATGGCGTTCACCTTGACTGTAGTAATTTGATCGTAGTTTGCGTGGTTGATCGTAGTTTGCGTGGTGCGGATATGACAATGGTTGATGGTATTAGAGAGTTCCTGTGGTGGATTGGCTGTATTGTTGAGGGAGATTCATAGCGGAATATCTCCGGGTCGGCGGCTTTTCCCGCGGGATGGTTTTCCCCCGGTGGCTTTACGACTTTCTTTCTATTTGACGACTTCTACTTGTCTTCTATATTTGGATGATGGCTTTGTGGACGCTCGAGGGGCGTACTTAATATATTGATACGTCTACTCTTCTCTGTCTGCAACCGACCCCACCACCCAGCTACTGTCCGCCAGCGGGAAAACCCTTTGATGCCTCTTGGGTCTGGAAACACGATATATCGTCCAATACTTTGCCCCAATTTGAGCTCTGGGTGTTGTGCAGGACTACTCCGGTGAAGGGAATTAGCGGAGGGCCCTTATTCGAATCACGCCTGAGGGTGAGGTCGAAGAGGCCCGGAGGGCGTTGGTGGAGATGACAGAGAGAACGGAGTGGTTCTACCGGACGAGGATGCGGGAGCTGCGGTTACTGACCGCAAGGTGGACTAAACTCGAAGAGGCTATGCAGCTTGGCCGATACCATCAAGTCGCGGTGGAATTCGATGAGATCTGCCAAATTGAAAATCGACTCGAGCACGCTCAATCCTACAATCTAAAGTACTCGACTATCCTACACAGTCTGCGAGGACTCTCACTCCAGGTGGAAATGCGGAAGGAACCGCAGCCTGTTGCTCAGATGCAAGATAAGGATGCGAGCATGGCCAAGTTTGAGCCTAAGCTGGCAGCGGAAGCAGCAGCTTTAGCAGATGGCAGAAAAGGACAATGTCTTTTCCCCTGATGATGGGATACCGGAAAAGGAAAAAAGGAAAGAGGTGGCTGATGATATGTTTTTGGAAAACTACTGGAATGGTGGTTGTGGAAGAGGCGAGGAAGGAGAAAGAGAGCGAGGAGATGGAAAATGTCAACGAGGGGTTTTGGACCAGCGGCAGGCGGACACGCCGTGCCACTCTGAACGGCTGGGAACTCTATTTCCCGGCCCTCAGGATGGCGATGAACAACGTGGTCGAGCGCAAAACGAGGTGTCCCAGCAACAGCAGCAGCGGCAGCGTGGTTGTTGGCATACGAGATTAGCGAGAGTGTGAGGGGGTCTTGGGATGACAAGAGATGGCTCGGTAGTTTGGTTGTCGTGAGACCAAACTACGAGCGATTCGGCTACGCGTAGCCATGGAATGCAAAGGCGAGCGAGGACGATCAAATGGGAAAGGAAAGCGTGTTGGAGCGAACTGGCATCGGCACGAGCTGGGGTACGTGGCTGGGCAAGGGCGCTTGGCTACATCGTTGTGGTGTTCTCCTCCTATGTCCGTTTGGGCCGGATTGAGGTCTTATGGCCTCTCTCTCTACTATGTGAGCCTGGTGTCTGGATTTTGTTTTTCGGTTTCTCGCTTGACATCTTTCATACTGTACTTGGTTCTTAGTACAGCAGCAGTGTATGTACAGGTTATAAGTAGTGCTGTAGATACCTTGTAGAGGTATCCCATCTACAGTAGTAAAGTGGCCCTGTGATCACTGCTGTTTTGCTTTGCTTGTTTTTTGCGTTGTACTCGAATAGACTGAGCGCAGGCATGAGATGCTCATGAGATGCTGGGTTGGGTATACGAAGGTTAGGTCACATCGCTCAGGCAATGCTGATGATGTAGTCTATTGCAGCTCGCTACTGTAGCATACAGCAACGAGACAAGCGTCCTACTAGATTGCATTGCGTGCATACAAAAGCTCATAAGGCGGTTTCTAACGAAATACCAGTATTGAGTAACGAACCCCTTCGAATCGTGATTGCTATATTTTTTGTCGTGTTATATGTACAACAACAGCTTTGGTCCTTTGGTTCATTTTCAATCAACCATTTGACCCCCGACCGAAAAGGTCAGCGAGCTTTGGTGTCTGAGAATTTTCTACGCGTTTGATATGATACCACAATCTGTTCTTGCAGATCGTTGGTAGATGGTTAGGATGAACTTTCGGGCCTGGTCGTGCCTCGCGCAGCAGCAGATTGACGGTCTTTAGTCCAATACGGTACTGTGTACTTCCGGGATAGCTTGTTGACAATCTCGCGGGGACCCCACTATATTGCGGTCATTAGACTAAAAAACTACTCGTGAAACAAGGCATGAATCAGACATTATATAGTGATTCTGGGTGGAGATGGGTGTATGTGTTCTTCACATTAAACTGATCGTTCCACCCTGATGCTGTGCCGTCACGAATAGAGATTGCAGTAATTTGAGGGGTGATGATTGAACGATTGAGCTGTTTGATGACAGAAAATTATCTACCACTGATAGGGAACGCAGCAAAAGTAGCATTTTTTTTTGCATAAACGTAATTACGCGTAACCAATATGCGGTCGCCGTAATTTTTTGTTTGCGTACAAATTACCTGCAGCTTGTAGCTATTACCTAACAAGCAAATATTTTTTTCATTGGTAAATAACCCCCCCCCCCCGACTCTATGAGAGTGCGCACGTTGCTAATACGTACAAAATTCTTTGAGCAAGGGGGGAAGGTTGGATAGAAGATTTCCTTCAAATCCAGAGGTACTCAAACGATTTTGTACGTATTTCACGAGTAATGTTGAGTGCAGATGAAATTACCAATACCCCTGCGTTTGTTATGCGAGTTTACCAGATACCGTAACCTATGTACGTGGAATCAAGTTGCCAAACTGTTCAGAGGATCGTTACTTTTTTATCACGGTATCTTATCAAGCAGCAGCATGGATAAAACTCTTGAAACACTATGATACCAGGTGTCGCTCTTCCGGGAAGGAACATGCGGAATAACTTGATCCTCGACTTAACAACCTCGTGACGTGTAGCGAGGGGTTTGCGCTCTGATTAGTTGGTACTCTGAAACAAAAACACGCACCAAAGCACAATCAACATCAACCAACAGAAAAATCTGGAAGAGCGCAATCGGACAGAGATGGACCAAAATGTCATCGCACCTACAGTTGTTTGCTAACTGTACATTTGCGAAATGCTACGGTATCCGTCGCTGTGTGGCCGAAGTGTCTCTTGAGAGGCCCCAAGGCCGTCGAATGCGATATGCCAGCGTCGAAACAGCTACGAGCAGTTGCCGGGTACAGCAAATAAACAAATCAAAAATGTTGCTTGCGGGATGGTCATATCTGCCAGGGGGGGCTGATTCATCATGATGTCGGCGGTAGTGCGGGTAGAATGGACAGCGGCGCTATTTAGCTTATTGGAGATTCGAAAATACCGACCAAAACAACGATAGGTGTGATTTTGTCAACCGCCAAATGCGAGCGTGCCAAAGTACGAGTGGTATCATGCTGCGCATGTGTCGCATAGCCCCTTGCATTGAGGTTCGGACAGTACATATGTAACATCCCATACACCGGCAGCCAGGATTGTTTCGTGTGGCCAGTAGCCTACCGAGTTGTCGATTGGTGGCAGAGTCGCCTATAGCGAGTAAGCTTCAGCAACACAAGGTGTTACGGCAACAAGCAGTTTGGCATGCCAACAGCTTACGTATTGAGTAGATATGCCGTATAGTGAGAGTGCCGTTTCGTAGATGCGTGTTTCAGAATCTCGAGAATCCCAGAAAGGATGCCGAAGTTTGAGCGTCACAGCCCTTCCGGTTTGCCTTTTGTCCTGCGAGGGTCTTGGTCATGCAAACAACCAGTCAGCTCAACCCGACTGGCAGTGATTACCTCCTTCGGGCGGTCTGACTAACATAACTCAGCAGCCGTGCCACACGCCTCATGCGGAGATCCCGCTAATAGATTATGAGCTTCGATTTGTGTAAGCACTGCAGAGCTGCGAATTATCAAGATCATCGAGTTAAGACTACGACTGAGGCCCAAGCTGCTGCCTCTGCGATAAACATCTTCTCCAAAGAGCTGTAACGGTCATAGTCATCTGGAGAAGAACAAACGTTACTTTCTACAGAGCTGCCAAGATCAGCGCCGTCTGGAGCTGCAGCTGCGAAAAACGGCAAGAACTACTTGTCGACAAAACTGCCGGGAGCATCGGGCTGGGCCCTAATTTGCGGGTACGTCTGGTTCGAAACTGACGCTTGCTGCTGCACTGCTGCCGCTGCTGGAGTAAGAACGGCTACGCAGGAAACTCAGTGTTCGATTGCGCGGAGCTCTTGCTAATCGATTGTGGATGCGTTGTGCTGGTGATACGTACGAGAGCAACTACTGGTGCTGAAATATGGGAGATTCTAACGTGAATGACAGCCTTACCAACGCCTCGAGGGGTATCAAGCCGTTCAGAAGCACGAACTCCGACCCTTTTGACGACTTGCACAACAAGTCCTGGTTCCGGCTCATTATCCAGACACCTTCCACATATTGGGGGGACAAGCCCAGGTCGACCGGCATCGTTACATCGGAGGTTTCCAATTTTTGCTCGTGAAAATACGCGGTATTAATCCCCATTTTTACAGGGACCGCCGGGGTATCATCCTCACGAACGGCCGGGTCGCTGGAAAGGCGTATCACGGATCGCTGCAAGCAGTAGCGCCTGGGATTGCCGGATAGACAACATTCGGAATCGCTACAGCATTGCTATTTGGGACTGCCGGGGCTTTCGGAATCGCCGCGCAACATATACGTGGGGTCGCCGAACTATACTTCGGGATCGGGCCACAGGATCACCTTGTGGGATTTCTGGGGGAGAACCTTCTCTGGAATCGTCATATCATCATCATCGATCGTTTAGGACTGTGCCGGAACATCGGTTCTGGGGTCGCGGAGCACCACCAACGTTGAGCGCTGCCGGGACATTGCTTCTGGAGTCGCTGGATAGCATCATCGTTCAGAGCTGTGCCGGGACATCACTTCTGGGGTCGCTGAACGACACATGCTACGATAGAGGTGCACCATTTTGTTTCTCGGGCTCCTCACTTGAGGAGCTCTTAACCTCACCCAAAAACTGATTTTGAGAAGAATGAAAGCGCGACCCGATCAACAAACTTATGGCCTAGGTGTACAAAAAAATCACATTGGAAAACAAGCATGACATTCCGACGATTTGGGGTTAAGGAGCTCCGTCATTCAGAAACGAAAAGCCGAAAAGTGCTACCTCTATCGTAAGATGCGTGGAACATCGTCATCGTTTGGGACTGTGCCAGAATATCGCTTCTTCTGTGGTATTTTAGTATCCTCGTCGTACCCGGTATAGGACTGGGCGAGCTTCGTTCTGGAGTCGCTGCGCCACCATCATCTGGATCGCCAGGAGGATATCTACATCACCTGTGGTCGCACCAGCGTGATGGCGAGACTTGTTTGTAGTAGCATCACACGTAATATTTGTAAGGGAGGGGGCAGAAACAAACATGGCAGGCTACTATCAATAACGGTTCTACTGTGGATGTTGGTCGACAAACTGATCGTTGAAGCTTTGCCTGTATTTTTAGATGCCATTGCGAGTTTGAGCAGTAGTACATATTGCCTCTTTCTACGTATCATAAACCTGTCTTCAAGTGCTCATCCATCCTTTGGGTACTACGACGCCATTTCAATGCGGATTATGTTTCAGAAGCAAACAATGATAGTGACACTGCAATTCGACTGGTCGTATTCAGAAGTAAAACCTACCTCCATTAATGGCGTAGAATTGAGCGTACGGAGTACCCGGTATATTGCGCCGAGCATGTCTGTCTGGTGTAGGCATAGTGAGACCCGGGGGGATTCCAGGGTCTGTATGTGACATTGTTGCTGGTAGCATGCTCGTCCATGTTTCACACATGTCACAGCAGTTGTAGTATGCGTTTGCGTTGCCAGGTTGTGCGATGTAGTTGTTGTGCCGGCTGTAGAAGAATTGATAACCCCTCCAAATCGAAGCAGAAACAGTTGGTGTTATTTCGACGGGGGAAAATACCAATGCGACTGTGTTGCGAGATAGCAACGGATGCCGCAGACAAGAGCTGGAATATTCCGAGAAAAATCAACAGGGCAGATTACGGTTGATACTTGCAAGTAGAGCCAGGTTATTGGGTGATCTAAGTTGATATATGAATACAGCAAGTTTGAATATGTCGCCTCCCTCGAGGGGTCGTATTAAAGATAGCTGCTTTGCTGCACAGTAGATAGCCATCAGCCTATAGCGAGCAAGCCACAGCAGCACAGTGTGCTACAACGGTACAAGCTGTGCAATATATCAAATGCTGATTTAGTATATATGCGGTACAATCAAAACGTCGTTTCGTGTGTGAGTATTTCATAGCATCGGGAATCCCAAAACGAGGTTTGAACAAGTTTATCAACTTACAGCTACGTAGATGACGTTTTCAAAGTTTTACTCAAGCGCATTAGGATACCGACGCAAATCAAATGCCGATTTGGTAGATATGCGGCAGAGTCAAAACGTCGTTTCGTATGTGAGTATTTCAAACATCGGGAACCTCAAAACGAGGTTTGAACAAGTTTATCAACTTACAGCTACGTAGATGACGTTTTCGAAGTTTTACTCAACCGAAAAATAATACCGACGCACGAGGGTCACGGGTTTTCGGGTTGGCTTTTGTTGTACGCATGGGTCTCCGTTTGCCGTTGTGTTTTGCCGATGGTATCGAGTGTGCCTCACGCGCACACTCTCTCATTCCTATTTTTCTCCTCATTCTGTCCTCTTGGGCAGCACCGATAATCAGCACAAGAGCTGAATCATTCAACCAGTCGATTTGAGGGTAGATTACCAATAATCGACACAATGGTTTGCTGGCTGTGGCCGATCCTCGAATTACTGTGGCCGACCCTCGATTTTGGTCGGCGTGGGATCAGGGTGCTTGGTGGGCCCTACCAGCGGCTCAATACCTACCTGGGGTCAGTGTAAAAGGCTCAGGTCCGCGTGGGATTAGTGTGCCGAGCGAGAGCAGGATGCAAGTACGTGTGTATGCTGACGAATGAACATTCCCGAAACATTAGTATGTTGCCAATTAATGGGTTTTGTGGAATAAATGGTACTGGAATGCTCTACTCGTGCTATTAATAGAGGGTCGGTTAACCCGGACTGACAGGGTTTGCCTCTTGCGGGTTGTGTGGCATAGCCCAGCAGCCTTGCCACACGGTTCATGTCAAGATCCCACTAATAATACGATTCTGTAATGTTCTTGTAGTTTCGTAAAAATTCTCCGTCTATCATCGTGGGTGTCACTCGCTGCACTTACTGGTGATAGTAAACGCCTTCCGGGGAGCGGAGTCGTCCTACAGCCGTCCAAACCAGTGAAACCGAGAGTTGGCGCTGTGTGTTGTTTTTTGTTACTACTGTTGCAATTCATTGTCTTGTTATAAAATAAATACACAACCCGCAACACGCGCGATCGGAGTATCACACACAGCTTGCAAAGATGAGTTTCGACGAAATCCTAGATCT
>JAYJMJ010000148.1:0-14819 GCA_036873875.1 Laminaria ephemera | reverse complement strand
CCCCCCCCCCCCCCCCCCCCCCCCCCCCCCCCCCCCCCCCGGTATACCCATTTCATGCATATTCTTAGTCGTATGACCGTAGACCCTCGCATCCCTACAGTGCCGGGACGGAGGGAGGGCGGGATTAAGGGATTGAGGGAAGGCGAGTAGGAAGGGGGGGGGGGGGGTTGGGCTGGATGGGGGGAGGGGGGGTAGACAAGAAGACGGTGGGTGCTGTGTAGGCCGCCCCTGGTGTAGGGCGTCGGCGAATCAAATAAGTATAGTCAAGGAAGAGAGAGAAAACGGTACGAACAGAGAGGAGATAGCGAGAGGAGGAACAAGAAGGGGAGGTAGAAGAGAAGGAGGTAGAAAGGGAGAAGGAGGAAGAAGCGGAGGAGGGGATGAGTAGAGCAGAGGAGCACTGAGGACCCTCGCCTAACCGTCCACCGTCCCCTCTTTTTGTTTTTTGTTGTTGACACCTTCGTCCCTTCCTTGCCGCCCTGTCCCGTTTGCCTGGCCCCTACACGACCAGCACGTAGACTTATTTTTCGACCTGTCCCCTCTCCCCCCCCCCTCCGTCCCCTCCCTCCCCCTCCCCTTCTCGGTGACGGTGAACGAACAATAACGCCTCCAAACACCCGCCTCCGGCCAACGAACAAACACAAAACGCCCCTTCTGTGGATGGAAAGGCGCACTCGGCGAACATCAACTGCCTCGCGTTCAACCCCTTCAACGAGTTCCTGCTCGCCACGGGATCCTCCGACACGACGGTTGCCCTGTGGGATATGCGCAACATGGGGAAACCGATGCACCTGCTGGAGAGACAGAGCAGCGAGGGGGGAGACGGGGAGGTGCGTGCGCAAGCGGACAAAGCGCGTCAGTCCATCGTAGTGTTTTTATTTTGTCAACCTGTCTTTGTCTGCTTTTCTGTTTTCCGCTTTTCTTTTGTTCTGTTTTTCTGTTTGTTTTGTTCCTTCTGTTTTCCTGTTTTTCTGGGGTTTTTTCTTGTGTTTATTGAACGTCAGCCGTCGACAAGCACCCGTTTTTGAATGCACGTGGCGGTTTGAACATCACTCTGTGTGTGCCGCCACGGAACAAGGCCCATCGTCCATCATGCTCACCCCTTACCCCAGCCTTCAGCTCTCCTGTTCCCCCCACCCTCCGTCCCCCACTCCCGCCTCCTCCTCTCGAGGACCACCCCCTACTGCTCCGCCCAAAACCCCCCGAGCCAGAGCGGCCCGCGTTAGACCGCTGGCGACGAGAATTACCCACAGTTAGGGGGTTGTTATTCTTGTTATTATCACCCCCAGTGATAGCAGCGGGGTTTGAGGAATACGATGAGGCGTTTCTTAAGCGGGTTTCTTCGGGGGAGGGGGGGACGATGTCGAGTGTATCGAGGCGTTTTCTCTTGCGGTCGGCGGCGGCGGCGGCATCTCCGAGGCCGCGGCCGTTGCCGAGGCTGTTTGCTGCGATGCCCGCGCAGAAGCTGCGCATGATGGCTTCCTCGTTCACACGCCAGGCGGCGAAATGCCTGTTTGATTGTTGGAAAGCAGGGGAAAGGAGAGGGGGGGCAGACACCCGGTGAGGTTAGTTTTCGGGTGAATACGCCCGCGTCGCGTCTAACTCACTCATAGGGCTGTCTTGTGGTGACATACCTGGTGTTTTTTTGAAGCGGTCAGTTTCGGGGAGAAAACAGCTTGCTAGATGCGGTGCCTGTGTCTTCTCCCGCGGCGACGTATAAGAGCTGCACCCAGTATATACGAGTAGCCATCCCCACGTGACTATTAACATACCGGTAATATCAAACCAACACACATTACACCTGGTAAGATACAGCATGAAAAACAAAGTTTTTTGGTGCTCTACGAGAATTTCAGGGTGGCCGATCCTTTTTAAACCACCTGGAAAATGTTTTTCCCGGACGTTTTTGCAGACAAGTTGCCTTGGTATATATCATATGAGTAGAGTATATCGGGGTCTCGAGGTTATAGGGTGGGGGGTTGTAAGGTTAAGGTTTTGAGTTATTGACCCTTTTGAAATCCAGGTATAGCTACAAAACAGCAACAAGTGCGGTCTGATCAACCTATCACAGCAGTGGGAGAATCATCATGCTGAGCGCGTGTCGTACATCTATTTCCGTTGCACTCCGGACACATCTCCTAGACCAGAAGCCCGGTGTGCTTCGCATTGTGCCCGATGTTGTAATGGTCACTTGTTTCCGACATTTTCTCCCTCTGGACTTCCTAAGGTTTTGCGCAACCCTACGAGTAGGGTCGTCGAACCCTATGAGTAAGGGTGTCGACAATATTCAAACAAGCCTTCCCACATGCTGGGACCACACGGGGGCCACACGACATTCTCCGAATCTGACACTAAAATCCTGGACCACAGTAGAGTAAAAACGTTAAAAACATACCACTGGACTTTCTAAGGTTTTGCGCAACCCTACGAGTAGGGTCGTCGAACCCTATGAGTAAGGGTGTCGACAATATTCAAACTAGCCTTCCCACATGCTGGGACCACACGGGGGCCACACGACATTCTCCGAATCTGACACTCAAATCCTAGACCACAGCAGCAGAGTAAAAACGTTAAAAACATATTAAAGAGAGCACGGCCAAAAACGTACGAAAATCAGTGCTGAAAGCGCCAAAAAAAAACGCATCGCACATCCAGATAGGCCACGGTAGTGCTCCCTGTAGGGCAGTGTGGTCTTGTTCGAATATGTGCGTTCCCTCGGTGTGGATATATAGATATTAAGCCGGAGATGACAAGCCTACCAGGGGAGTCACCGGCCCATATCCTTCATGAGAACACATGCAACTCGTAGCACGCGCGATCGAAGTTATCACACGCAGCTTGCCAAGATGAGTCTCGACGAAATTCTCGATCTCACAGCTGAGGTGTCGTTTACGTTCTACACAAAAATCCCTGATATTTTTTTCGTTTTTCCCTCAACCTCCAATCCGCTACCGGGTATCGTTTTTGTTACCGGTAATATTTTAGGCCGGATTCTATGCAAGTTGGTTTCTTTTTTCTTATTTTGGTCATCACTGACGCATTTTCCAGCTCACCCGGTAGCAGGTTTTGCCCTCGACGGGCTTCTGGACAAGCCGTGGTGACAGGTTAGTCTATTGGTAGGGCCAGAAGTTGGACGACTACAAGTCACCAAATTCAAAACTTTACGGCGATATATTTAACTTTTTGAGTCAATTCTGCACAAATATTATCCGATACCTGGTATATATCTAAATAAGGTTATAAATTGGCTCGGTACTACAGTTATTCAATAGTTGCGCGCGATAATTTGCAGAGTTCTGCGTCTTTGCCTCTGGCTGGTGCGTGTGTGGCTCGACACGTGGTAATATTACCAGGGAACAAATACTATGTCGGTCAGTTGGCTTTTACTCCGCCACCCAATTAATAACTAGCGGCAAAATCCAGCCAACTCCTATCTATTGTGCGGTCCTAGATAACGTTTTGTTGCAGATGCTTCTCATTGCTTCTCGCATTTCTAACCATAATCACGCACCTTATGGGGTCTATTTTCGCCGTCGAAAAAAACAAAAAGTGAGAGATTATGGATTCTATTTTCGCCGTCGAAAATAACAAAAAGTGAGAGATTATATAAGAGTACGATATAATACCAGTATAGGGTTTGTTGGAGAGTGAGGATGGCATGTACACACGTCTCAATAGCGTGATCTAGCCCCAGGTAGAAAATTTCCAAGAGAGAAGAAGGCATTGTGCAGCAAGGCGAGTGCGTTTGAGCAGAGGTAGAAGACTGCACGAGCACAAGGCACTGCCGTAGCTGCCAGGCTAGTAGATTAGCGTTGTTGTTGTTTTCATCAACCGAGGATAAAATTACCACATATGGTGGCATTTGGCAGCCATCGTTTACGTCAACCGGTCGAGAATGTGATTGAAACATATGTATTACTTCATAGTTTCCGTGCACAGCTTGATTAAAAAGACCGACGTGTTCGTATCACACTGTTGAACCTGGTGCTAACTAGTATTAAGAGGAGTCGCCGACCCATAATCCTTCATGAGGACGTACACATCCCGTAACACGCGCGATCGGAGTACCACACACAGCTTGCAAACATGAGTTTCGACGAAATCCTAGATCTCACAGCTGTACGACGTGTATTTTTAATTTTTTATAAAAATACCTTCGGAGGCATTAATACGATGATTATTTAGTTTCCGAGCAACATAGTAAGGCTGTGAGCTGGCTGACTGTAAGTCGCTGACTAGTTCTTAGCTGGCTAGGTATGACAGTTATTTGCGTGCGGAAAATTGCGAAGTGCTGCGTATTTGCATCTAACTTGCGCGTTTGTGGGTCGACGTATGATACGGTGTTTATTGCTGTACCAGTATAATATTGTATACGGGGGGTCATGTAATTAATTTACCAATTGACACGCCCTATGATAGAGGTGCGCCAGTTTGTTTCTGAGGCTCCTCACTTGAGGAGCTCTGAAACGTCACCCAAAAACTGATATTGACTAAACTGAAAGTGCAACCCGATGAACAAAAACCCCAAGGCTTAGGTACACAAAAAAAATTCAGATTGAAAAAAAAAAACACGGCATTCCGGTGATTTTTGGGTTAAGGAGCGCCGTCATTTCAGAAACAAAAAATCCAAAAAGTGCTACCTCTATCGTGGCACGCGTCGAGAAAAAAAAAATTGGGGGTTGAATTGACTATGTTCGGGATTTGGGGAGACGAAGTAATACTTTTTGACGGTTTCATATTAAAGGCAACATACACCAGACACAAGACACAACGCTGAACAGCAATTGAGAAACAGAAATGGCGGCAAGAGAGCGAACAGACCGCCACCGGGGGCAGCGAATCACATTTTTATAAAAAATTAAAAATACACTACAGCTGTGAGATCTAGGATTTCGTCGAAACTCATATTTGCAAGCTGTGTGTGATACTCCGATCGCGCGTGTTACGGGATGTGTATGTCCTCATGAAGGATTATAGGTCGGCGACTCCTAATCATATTTGTAGAAAGGTTGTTATACCCCTCTTGTTTTGAAGAAAACCGAATCGGAAATTCGTCCCAACGGGTGTGATATCTTGCGTGCTGTGCTTATTACACTATTACCCGTATTCATGCTACCGGAAATCGGGGTGCGTGCGCAGTAGTCTTTACCGCGTTCTCAAACCGCCGAACATACCAGACAAAGTACCAAAAATATCACGTTTTTTTATTAATAGGTGATCCGCACATTTTTTCAGAATATCCAAAGCCGCGCGAAGGTCGTAGCCTTAGCTTCGGTTGGGGTTGGGGTTAGGGTTAGGGTTAGGGTTAGGGTTAGGGTAGGGTCTACGCCTTCAAGGCATCCGTAAAAAGAAACACCGAAAAACAAAAACATAAAAACAGCCTAAAAACCTCTATATATATAAAGCGCACCAGGCAATATGTTTGGATAGACGACCGGTGTGCTTGCAAATGTTTGTATAGACGACGTCCTCGGCGAATGCCACGATAGGGATAGCACTTTTTGACGGGAATTCTCAACTGAGAAGCCACCCAATATCGTTTGAACACAATTTGTGTTTTACAATATTTTTCGTTATATACCTAGGCCATGGGATTGTTCATCGAACTGCACTTTCGCTTTTTCTCATAGTAGCGTGTTTGCGATGGTACCAACTTTGGTTGGGTAGGAGTTGGGTAGGAAACATATACTACTAGTATTGAAACCGTCAAAATCACAACCCAAAGCCAACCCAACCCAAGAAAAATCAGATACCTGGTAAAAATTAGGTTAGCGTTTTTTTTTTCCTACCGTTTTTTCAATTTCCAACCTAATTTTTTCGTGGGTTGGTTGGCCATGGGCTATGAAATTCGTCGGTTTCAATACTAGTTTTACGTTTTATCCAACCCAAAAGAGTTTTAAAATCGCGAACACCCTGTTGTCTGGTTGTTGTGGTTGGCTGGTTGGTTGATTGATTGTGGTTGATTGGCTGGTTGGTTGATCGGTTCGATGGTTGCCTGGTTGGTAAATTGCTTGGTTCATTGGTTGACGACTTGGTTGATTTCGTGGGCCTTATGAGCAGGTCAGAATCCACTCATTCTAGACCGTTTACTAGGGCTGTCAACAGGGTGTTTGCGAGCTACCAACTTTGGTTGGGTAGGAGTTGGGTAGGAAAACATATAATGGTATTGAAACCGTCGAACGTCACAATCCAAGGCCAACCCAACCCACGAAAAACCAGCGAAAAAATTGGTGAGAAATACGTTTTCCTATGTACCATTTTTTTTTTTTTCCAACCTAATTTTGTCGTGGGTTGGTTGGCCTTGGGTTATGACATTTGTCGGTTTCAATCCTATTTTTACAATTTTTTCCAACCCAACAGAGGCTGGAAATCGCCAACACCCTATTGGTTGGTAACTTGATTGATTCGTGGCCCTCATGAGGTCAGCAATATCCACTCATTGTAGACCATTTACTAGGGCTGTCAGTTGGCTGGAAGTCACGGCTACTTGTTAGTTGGGGGACTAAGGAAGCCCACTGACTGGCTATAGGTAGCAGCTCGATGGAAACTTAGACGGCACGCCGGAGAACGACTTTCCCGTCGCCCTCACCAGGAGGTCAGAAGAAACCACTAGTTACATAATCTAGATGTTTACGGTACTACGATCATAGTTATAACTACTAGATCGTTTACCGTACCACTCCGTAGTAGTAGGCCGTTTGCCGTATGTACGGGGTTGGTTTGTTTGTGGTTGGTTGATTGGCGAGTTAGCAAGTTGGTTGGTACATTGGCTTGTTGATTGGTTGGTGCATTGGTTGGTTCAATGGTTGGTAAATTGGTTGACTCGTTGCCCTCGCGAGGTCGGCAAAATCCACTACGTATAGACCGTTTATTATGGCTATGGGTTGGCTGTGGAAAGTCACGGCTAGTTGTTAGGTGGGCGACGAAGGAAACCAACTAACTGACTAATAGGTAGCAGCTCGATGGAAACTTAGACGGCACGCCGGAGAACGACTTTCCCGTCGCCCTCACCAGGAGCTCATAGGAAACACCACCAGTGCATGTGTCGGAACCGTATAAACTGGGACCCAACTCCCTCCCCGCACACATACCGGCATAGCTTTTGTGTCATGTATATACCGTTTACCGTATATTCGTGGTTTTTCCATAACAGATACTACGACAAAGGTGCCCCATGTTTTTTTCTGAGGCTCCTCACTTGAGGAGCTCTATGCCTCTCCCAAAATGTTGTTTTGGGTAAACTATTTACGGAGGACCATCGTAATCAGGACCCACGATATACACAAAAAAAATCTATGTATTCCACTGTTTTTTACAAACCATATTTTGGTCTCCTGATTACTATGGTCCCCCGTAAATAAAAGTGCAACCCGATGACCAAATCCATGGCCTAGGTATAAAATATATTCATGGTGCAAAAACACGATTGACATTCCGACGAATTTGGGTTAAGGAGCCCCGTCATTCAGAAAATATTTTTGCCCAAAAATGGTACCTCTATCCTAGCACACGTCGTTGGTAAATTTTCTGGTTGGTTGGTAATTTGGTTGGTAATTTTCCGTCGCCCTCACCAGGAGGTCAGGAAAAGCCACCACTTATATGGATACACCGTGTATTTAGTCTTCATGGGTGGGTGGTTGGTTGGTTTGTTGGTTTGATCTACTGATCTGACCCTGTAGAGTATCCTTCAAACGTGTGTGCCCTTCTAAAAGGGGTTGGTCTTTCCCCGGGCGTTTTGCATCCCCACCCGACCCCTACCGCCGCGATACGCCTCCTATTAAATCAGATTACGAGTTTCCGTGGTAACAGAGTTTTTTTGCCCTCCCCCCCCCCGCCGCCGACATGCCTCCTATTCATGTCAGATACGAGCTGCGCATTGTGCCGCCGACAACGACCAACGCCGAGGCTTGCTTCGTCTCTAAAGGGATGCGTGGTTAATGGCCAAATGACTAAGGCAACCAACCAACGAGCACGCCCCCCCGCGCCCCCCCTCTCTCTCCCTCTTCTTTTATGCCGCACCTGGAAAAGGCGGAGAGTTTTGTCGAAGCCCCCCGTGAGCAGCAGCTCCCCCGTAGGGTGGAAGCTGACCGCGCGCACTACAGCCTTTGCGGGATCGTGCTGGTTAGCGTCCTTGCATCTGATAAAAAAAACGTCACACGTACGCGAACACACACAAGAGATAAATAGAGAGATACATAAATAGAGAGGGACAGGCGGAGGGAGGGAGGGAGGGAGGGAGGGGCGCAGGGAGAGACGGTAAGTGAAGGAGAAAGACAGAAGACCACATGCGGCATTTCAGCATAGGGATCGATCGGTACCCCTGACGCCCGCCTCTCTACCCCCCCCCTACCATGCAATGCTCACCTGACAATATTGAGGTACTCCCTACGCCCCCCCCCCCCCAATACCCTGCAATGCTCGCCTGACAATAATGAGGTACTCCCCTTTCGTCCACCCCCCTCTTACCCTGCGATACTCGCCCTACAACATTTACGTACATTCCCTTACGCCCATCCCCTCCTTACTCTGCAAAGCCCGCCTTACATCATGGGGGTACTCTCCCCTACGACCACCCTTGGTGCACGCCATGCCTGTCTGGTCGGTGCAAACCCGACGTGCTCCGTCCCGGCATTGTAGGGATGCGAGGGTATATGGTCCTAAGGACTACGGCCATGCATGAAATGAGTACACCTCCCCCTCCCCCTACCCTGCAATGCTCGCCTGACAATATTGAGGTACCCGGGCTCAAGCACCCCCCCTTTCCCTCCCATTAGGGAACTGCTGTCTCTTAAAAGCGCATCCTCCTGCTCCTCTTCTCCCGCCTCAAAGTCTCCGTCATCGTCTGACGAGTCCCCTCCCTGCTCCCGCCTTTTGTTTTTGGAAACCTTAGCCTTGTTTTTGTTTTCGGCTGCTTTCACCCAGTCGGCCGTCATGTTGGAGCTCGCAAACCTGCTCAATGTTGTCATTAGAATTTATTGTCATTTTAGTCATATTGTCATCAGAATCGTATCGTCGTCATAATCGTTAGAATCGTCTGTCAAAATCACAAGCAGCATCAAGCACAGTGCTACGTATCTGATCATTTTATTGCTGTAGTGTCTTACACCAGTACAGTACAGCACACCACACCACAGCACAGCACAGCACAGCACAGCACAGCACAGTACAGTAAGTACGGTACGGTACGGTACGGTACGGTACGGTACGGTACAGTACAGTACAGCATACAGTGCATTGCAGTAGGTGCACAGAACGTGCGGTAGGTACACAGTAGGGTAGAGTAAAGCACTGTACAGTATTTAGGCAATAGTAAAAGTAACCTAATATACAGTGAACGCACACAAGCATACAGCAGTGGGGTACTGCTTACAACAGTAGGTTACTGCTGATACAGCATTAGGGTACAGTAGCACAGTAGAGTCAGCAGTATCATAGGGTACTGATGGCGGCTCACCGGCTGCGCAGGCGCTGCTCAAACTCCGGGCCGGTCAGCTCCCTTTCTTCGCGTGTTTCACGCAGCTTCTTCAAACGGTTCTTCGCTGCGATGTCAACCTTAACAGTCAAAAAAAGAACGGGAGAAAAATGGTTTGGTTTGGTTTGGTTTTGTTTGGTATTGTTTGCGTTGCGTTGCTTTTTCTTCAGACGGTTCGTAGTTCAGACGGTTCTTAGTTCTTAGCCGTGATATCAACCTTAACAGCCAAAACAGAGAGGGCGTGGGTTGGGTTTTGGTTTGGTTTGGTTCGGTGATGGTGTTGGTGTTGGTGTTGGTATGGGTACAATTGGGTTGGGTTGGGTTGGGTTGGGTTGGGTTGGGTTGGGCTGGGTTTGGTGGGACCTACTTGGAACGATATCGAGGGCACGACTGGGTCGAGAGCCTGGAACCCACAGCATACATAAGGCCTTTACATGTGACTGGTCATCATCGCTGCTCGTACACAAGCAAGGGCATCGTCGTCATCGCTGTCAACAGTAGCGTGTTTGCAATGTACTAACTTTTAGTTGGGTAAAAAGGAGTTGGGTAGGAAACATATAATAATAGTATTGAAACCGACGAATTTCACAGCCCAAGGCCAACCCAACCCACGAAAAATCAGCGAAAAGTTGGGTTAATTTTTTCCCAACCGTTTTTTTTAATTCTAACCTAATTTTTTCGTGGGTTGGTTGGCCTTGGGCTGTGAAATTCGTCGGTTTCAATACTATTTTTACACTTTTTCCAACCCAACAGAGTTGGAAATCGCAAACACCCTACCTGGCAGGATACAAACAAGATTGATACGTACACACAAACCTTGACATAAATACGTATATACACACATAAATATAGTTTAGTATTAGGGTGTTCGCAATTTCCAAACCCTGTTGGGTTGGAAAAAATCTAAAAATTGACATAATACGTGTATACACACAAATACCAGGCATAATTTTGTATTAGGGTGTTTGCGATTTCCAAACTCTGTTGGGTTGGAAAAAAACTAAAAATAGTATTGAAACCGACGAATGTCATAAATCCAAGGCCAGCCACCCACGAGAAAATTAGGTTCTAAACACAAAAAGAGTTTTAAAAAGGATAGGAAAACGTATTTCTAACCTAAGTTTTCGCTGATTTTTCGTGGGTTGGGTTGGCCTTGGATTGTGACGTTCGACGGTTTCAACACTATGATCATACGTTTTCCTACCCACCTCCTACCAACCAAAGTTGGTAGTTCGCAAACACCCTATAATTGCGAGCGAACGTGAGCTTCTGATCGCGACGGCGCCAAAACAAGGGACCCTTTTCGAGTGGCCTGAAGCGTCCGCCGATCACCAACGCACACAACTTGACAACAGTTTCATCACGCGCGCTACGATAGAGGTGCACCAATTTTTTTTTCTGAGACTCCTCACTTGAGAAAGCTCTGTACTTGACCCACAAAACTAATTTTGAGTAAACTAAAAGTGCAACCCGATCAACAAACCCTTGGCCTGGGTATACAAAAAAAATAATACCGGTACTGCAAAACAACAATGACATCCCGACGAGTTTGGGTTAAGGAGCCCCGTTATTCAGAAACAAAAAAAAAAGAAAAAAAAGTGCCACCTCTATCGTAGTACGCGTCTCATTTTTTTTTTTTTTATCCGCCAGCGGATGGGGGAAAAATAAAGCGTAAGCTCACCACACTTCCACGTATTTTCATACGTGTCGTGTGTCAATTTTAACTCAAATGCATTCGCAATCCGGCGTTAGTTTGGCGTATCCTTCAGTTCCTGTGGCAACGGCAGCGTGAACTGCCCCTACCGACGGTCACCGTTCCTTCAAACATCCTGCTGCATGTTCCTACAGCGACAGCTAAACCATATTACCTGTGCCATAAAAGCAAAAAACTATTAAAAGGGCATCGCCACCATCGCCGCTCATGTACATACACGAAGTTACATATAACCATATACTTCGAAGTAAACCAGAAACTCCACTGGTACAAATTAACCGTTTTGGGACTCATGCATGGCGAAAAAACAAACGGGAAGCGCGGTGTTAACATGATGCGAGCGTGCAGCAAATATACGATAGTTCATGCGCCGCGCATGTCGCACATTTCGGTGCATTCATGTCCGACATGAGAGCACCGTCCCTAACCTAGCGGCCCACGCTGATTGGTGTGGCTGATGTTGCAATCGTCATGTTTGTTCGTCATTTTTTCCTTCCGAAATTCCAAAAGGGTTACTTGTGGATACCAGGCCCCCTTCCCCTAGATAGTACCGCCTCATTACACACGAGGTCAAGGTCACCATAGGTCCCTTCACTCCGTTCCGTGCAGACCCGAGGTATCGACCCACCTCGGTGTGTCCTCCGCACCACAACCACACAAGAGAGAACCTGCCAGGGGCAACGTCCCACATTTGGCGTCGACGGCAGAAAACACACACACATCCCGTAAAACGCGCGATCGGAGTATCACACACAGCTTGTAAATATATTTTCAGTTCTTCGTAAAAATGATACCTTGAGATTGGCATCGTCATCATCGACCCAGGCGGGAGCACCTTTGCCCCCGTTGCCCTTCCCGCCGACCACAACCACCCCCGCGTCATCATCGACATCCCCGCCGAAATCTGCCACAAACCGAGACAGGGATATGTAGGGGGGGGGGTCGAGGTGCAGCGCAACAAGAGGTGCGGCACGCGCGTAACATGATGATACTCGTACTGTACTGTAGCACCCTCCGATGGGCTATTGTACATACGAAGTAGGACGGCAAGGATCAGTTTTCCGACCATCATATATCATTGGGTGTGTAGGATGTCGATGGGCAGAAACAACAGTTTGGCGTGAAGAACAAACAAACATCACACATAGGGACGCTCTTCCTAGAAGAGGTTGACAAGGTCGCACGTGTCGCTTACTAGGTTGCTAAACTTGGGTATCAAAATGTAATAAACCATGCTCAGCAGCGAGCGCTACACTAGGCGAGAACACAACCACCGCCCCCGCGTCATCATCCACATCCCCGCCGAAACCTGTCACAAATCGAGGGATAAACACATACCAGGAACACAGCGTTTCTTTTCGGGAGATCAGGTGGTCGGGCGGGACACGAAAAAATCGGGCACGCGAGGGTGGAAAGGAGTCCCCATCGTAAATTGGAAACTAGCTGTCGTTCATGAACCTTGAACTGCGGGGAATGGTGTTGGCAATCGGAATCTGCAGACTTGGCAACCAAATTCTGAAACCGATGTGAGTTATGGTACCTTCATCAAAATCAGTGTGAGTTATCGGACCTTCATCAAAAGCGATGTGAGTTGTCGTACCTTCATCAAAATCAAAGTGAGCTATCGCACTCCATCAACATCAATGTGAGCTATCATATATACCTTCATCAAAATCAATGTGAGTTATCGTACCTATCAAAATCAAAGTGAGTTATCGTACTTTCATCAAAATCGATGTGAGTTATCGTACCTTCATCAAAATCAATGTGAGTTATCATACCTTCATCAAAATCAACGTGGTTTATCGTACCTTAATCAAAATCGATGTGAGATATCGTACCTTAATCAAAATCAATGTGAGTTATCGTACCTATCAAAATCAAAGTGAGTTATCGTACCTTCATCAACATCAATGTGAGTTATCATATATACCTTCATCAAAATCGATGTGAGTTATCGTACCTTCATCAAAAACAATGTGTACCTTCATCAAAACCAATGTGACCTACCGTATTTGTCTAGACTCAAAATCGATGCGAGTTATCGTACCTTCATGATTATCAGCGTCAGTGATCACATTATACCTTCATCAAAATCAATGTGAGTTATCGCACCTTCATAAAAGCCGCTCTCGGCTCCCACGCCCCCCCCACCCCCCGCCTTGGCCTCGGCCCCGAAGCCTTCCGCTCCGAAAGAGCTCAGCAGGCTGCTCTCGCCCTTCCCAAACACAAGCGCTCGGATTCGCGCCTCCTCCTCGTCCTCTTCGTCTTCGTCATCCTGATTGGTCAATAATGATTGGTCAAGTCAAATATGATTGGTCAAGTCAAGTATGATTGGTCAAGTCAGTCATGATCGGTCAATTGTGATTGGTCAATTATAAAGGCAAAAAAAGGATTCCGTACGTAAGAACAGACATGCCGCCTTGGAAAACCGGCGGTTCATAACAAGCTAAAAAACAGGGACGATTCGTATAGCTTCAGCTTTATTTTTCCCCATCCACCGGAGGATGAAAAAAAAGAAAAAAGATTCGTGTTGAAAGAGGACATGCCGCATTGAAAACCGGTGCTTCAGGATATAAGAAAATGACCAGGGACGATACGAAGTAGTAAAAGAGGTTGACGTAAGAACACACGTGCCATTTTGGGAAACCGGTGGTTCAGAAAAAGCGCGTTCCACAGCCGTAAGGTTTTGCGTTCCATAGCTGTCAGATTTTGTCCCCCTCTAAGAAGTTTATAGTTTCCGTGCACAGCTTGATTAAAAAGACCGACGTCTTCGTATCACACTATTGACCCTGGTGCTAACTAGTACTAAGGGGAGTCGCTGACCTATAATCCTTCATGTAGACATACACATCCCGGAACACGCGCGATCGGAGTATCACACACAGCTTGCAACTCATCGACGAAATCCTCGATCTCACAGCTGGAGTGCATTTTTGATTTCTTATAAAAAAGAGAAACCAGGGACGGTATTATTACCTCCTCCTCGTCCTCTTCTTCGTCTTCGTCGTCTGGTTGGTCAATCATGATTGGTCAATTATGATTGGTCAATTAAAAAGGAGATAAAAAATAATGCGTATATATGAAGTACGTAAGGACAGACAAGCCGCGTCGGAAAACCGGTGGTTCAGAGTAAGATGAATTTTGAAATATTCAATCATGACTGGTCAATCGACAAATAAAAGGATTCCGTAAGAACAGACATGCCGCGTTGGACAACCGGTGGTTCAGAACAACATGAAGGAGAGTATGCCACCAGCATACGGTTTTTACCGCGTAGATAAATCGACAGCAACTCTTTTAATACTCCAAAAAAATACAACCCACATAAATTTCAAGTCGTAACGTGAGTGCACTTCCAAAGTAGTTAAACTTGCCCCCTGCTTCGTAGTAATACAGTGTGGTACCCGGTTTAAGAGCGCCCATGATAAGAGAAAATGGACTTAAGAGCGGTCAAGTCCGCCCGTCACGCCTTGTGACTTGTGACGCCCATACTAATATATATCTGGTACTATTTTTTTTTTTTCTTGGCTCATCCCATCTATCATCTTCGCATTTTTTCTTTCTCCTTCTCCCTCCCTAGTCGTAACTCAGATCCGGGGCCATTTAGCAGGCTCTTCTCCCCCCTCCCCA